>PVKU01004548.1:0-144047 GCA_004027475.1 Anoura caudifer
ACTGACGGAGTGCCACTCCCACCCACGTACAGCGCAGAGCCCCAACCCCAGGACCCCCGGCGCCCGCTGCGCCCGCGAGAGCCTCGCCTCGGGGTCGCCCGGCCCCATGCCCAGGGTCTGTGCGTGGCCCCGAGGTTGTGCGTTAGGAGGCGGACCAGGACGGTGGGGGCGGGGCAGGGGGAGGGCGGGAACTGAGCAGCGCTGTATTTTTTGTCCTTTCCTCCCTCCAATAGGAACCTGGGATGCTGACTCTAAGGTGAAAGATGGCATCTGGGGGGTGGAATTGGGGGGCTCACAGGTGCCTCCGTGGAGGGGATTACAGGAAGTGTCCGCGGAACAGGGCGCTAAGCACAGTGCCAACCTCCTGCCTGCAGCGAGTACCACGAGCGCGTGCGCACCCAGGGGCAGCAGCTGCAGCAGCTGCAGGCTGAGCTGGATAAACTCCACAAGGAGATGTCCAGCGTTCGCGCAGCCAACAGCGAGGTGAGTCCCGGCCGCATCCTCCTCTCACGAATCCTGTTCTCACAGCCCTGCCCCAGGGGTGTCCAGGGGCTCCTTCCACTGCACAGTCCTTGCCCTCGGAAACCCCTTTCGAAGCCCCGCTCCCCGGGTCCTGAGTCTTAAAGCCCTGCCCCAGAGCCTCGACATCGGGGTTTCTTTCGGGGCCACAACGCCCATCCCCGGACAAGTATGCCCCCCTTTCAAACCAGCCCACAAGCCCGGTCCTCCTTCTTTTCAGAGAGTGGCCAAGCTCGTATTCCAGAGGTTGAACGAGGACTTCGTGCGAAAACCCGACTACGCGCTGAGCTCTGTGGGTAAGACCCATAGACACTGAGAGACTGAGGCACTGACACGCGGAAAGAGACGCAGACATTGCTACAGACAACCCTATACATACGACCGACCCAAGGAGTCCGACCTCAGACAGACCCTGATCCAGCTGTCGGTCAGGTCTAGGAGTCCCTGAGCAGTGGCTTCGCCCCTGTTCCAGGAGCCTCCATTGATCTAGAGAAGACATCCCGTGACTACGAGGACGTGAACACTGCCTACTTCTGGAATCGCTTCAGCTTCTGGAACTACGCCCGGCCACCCTCGGTTATACTGGAGGTGGGCCTGGAACAGGATCAGAGGGGCCAGGGGCGGGACTCTGGGGAAAGAACCAAATAGCTCCCTGGAGGTGGGACCTAGCTGAGCTGAGGGCGTGGCGCCAGGCGGGGCCCTGCTGGGCCGGAAGGCGCCTGGCTGGACTGAGCTCGTGTTGCTGGAGAAACCTGGCCGTGCTAGGGACAGGGGTCTCGAGAGAGATCTGTCTAGGCAGGGGCCCGGGTTGGAGGTGGAGGACTGAACCTGGCGAAACGGGGTTGAGGTGAAAGGAGGTTGGCCGGGCGAGGGTGTGAGCGGGGGCTGACGGGGCGCGATGTGAACCCGTACCCAGGCTGGAGAAGTGCAAAGTCGCTCGATCCGCGGGTTCTGATTGACTCTCGGTCCGCTTGCAGCCAGATGTGTTCCCTGGGAATTGCTGGGCTTTTGAGGGCGACCAGGGCCAGGTGGTGATCCGGCTGCCAGGTCAAGTGCAGCTGAGTGACATCACCCTGCAGCATCCACCTCCCAGCGTGGCACACACCGGGGGAGCCAACAGCGCTCCCCGCGATTTCGCCGTCTATGTGAGTGGGGTTGAGGCCAAGGAGGTGGGGGATTTTGCTTAGAAAGCACCAGGCATTCATGAAAACTGGTGCCACTGAGTCTTTGCTTGTGCATCTATAAAATTGAGATAGCACCACTTGTCTGTCAGAGCTGCCATAGGTTATAATTACAACCACATCCAAATACTAGTTATGGATTATTGAGCACTAATTCTGTGCTGAGTACTTTACATGGATTATTTCCTTGCATTCACACAACTAGTACTACTCCCCTTCACAGATGAGGAAAGTAATGCTCAGAAACGGGACCTTACTTGCCCAAGGTCACACAGCTAACAACTGGCCAGACTAAAATGTGCAGCCTGGTTTCTTTGAGCCCACATTGCACACGACACTTTCCTAACACCAAAACAAACAAACAAACAAACAAATGAGCCCTGGCTGGTGTGGCTCAGGGCACATGCCTGGGTTGCAGACCAGGTCCCCAACTGGGGGCATGCAAGAGGCAACTGATAAATATGTTTCTCTCCCTCTCATTCTCCTTCCTGTCCCTTCTCTCTAAAAAATAAGTTTTAGAAAACAAAAAACAAATGAGAGCATGCATACAGCTACTGAACACATACATAGTAGGTCCTCAACAAAACTGCTTTCTCCCTTCTCCACCTGTGACTCACTGTTCCTCAATTCACTCTTCACCTACCAGGGCCTCCAGGTTGATGATGAAACTGAAGTTTTCTTGGGAAAATTCACCTTCGACGTGGAGAAATCTGAGATTCAGACTTTCCACCTACAGGTGTGTTTGTCTCTGGGGATGAGAGTGCTAAGGGAGTGAGTGGGATAGTGAGAGAAGACTGGGGAGAAAGGCAGCCCTTGGCATGATCCATTGGTCTCCCCAGAATGACCCCCCAGCTGCCTTTCCCAAGGTGAAGATCCAGATTCTAAGCAACTGGGGCCACCCCCATTACACGTGCTTGTATCGAGTCCGAGCCCATGGCATGAGAATCTCAGAGGAAGCAGGGGACAGTGGCACAGGGGGGCCCAATTAAACATGCTGTTAAAACAGAGTGGAGGTCTGTGCTGAAAGAAGCTCATCAGTGCTGGAGGGTCTGTTGGGGGCTCTGGTTGCCTTTGGTACATGAGTATGGTTAGGGGGTTACCTCCCAATGTACCCTCTTTTCTTGGAGAAGTCCAGATCAATACAGTAGCACAGCTCATATCTATGGAGGGCTTCTATGTAGGAGATGGTACTCTGGACATTACACACAGTACCTGATACTCACAATCACAGAGAGGGAAACCACTCAGATCAGGAAACTTGCTCAAGGTCATGTTGCTAGTGCTTAAGAGTTACAGCAGGGCCCAAGCCTACCTTTTTAACTCCAGAGGCCCCCTTTTAACTGCAGAGCTGCCAGTCAGTGGGAAGCCATGCTTGTGAACCTCAATTCCCACTTCCAGCCTCTGGGAGAGCCCCTTTTCATGAGGCAAATACTCAATAACTGAGACTTGAGAAATGAGTCAGAACTGATGCAGGCCTGGGAGCCCCTACTCAGGTTGTCTTCTATGAGACCTCAGTACCCAACTCTATGCCAGGCACAGCACAGATGACTCACCAGACTCTGCCTTCAAGGCGCCTGGTAGGAAAGAGGATGCTCCAGGAAATAGGGCAATTCATTTAGTAATCCAATAACTCTTCACTAAAAAAGCAGAATTGGAGGAATAAAAGATGGAGGAGATGGTCATTAAAGGATTAATGAATCCTACCTGGGCAGAGGATAGAAAAGGGTACCAGAATGAGCAAAGACACAGGCGACATCTTGGCTGCTAAGATCCTTCCCAGTGTGTTCATATTTTGGAAGAATATACACACTATTAACAGTGGTTACACCTTTAGGAAGTGGAATGCTGAGTATGTGTGGGGATGGAGCACAAATCCATCTGTTAAATTTTGTGGGTTTTACTTTTGTAATTTGAAGACAAAGGAAAAAAAGTCCTCTCAAATGGTCTGGAAGCCTAAAATTAGAAATAGGAACTCTAACACCTCTTCTGGAGGGCAATTTCACAATAGGAACCAAAAGCCTTAAAATTTGTATACTCTTTAATCACTGCAATTCCATCTCTAAGAATGGATCCAAAGGATATGTAGATGTAATCAAAGTAACACTTTAAGAACACTCATCACACTGTTGTTTATAAAGGAAACACTGAAGCCCTGATCTACGTGTCTGGGTTGGGCGTCATTACCTGAAGTGAAAGGTTCCGGTTCCATTCCCAGTCAGGGCGCATACCTGGGTTGTGGGTTCAGTTCCCAGTAGGGGAGCCTACCAGAGGCCACTGATCAGTGCTTCTCTCCCTCCCTTTCTCCTTTCCTTCCCCTCTCTAAAAGAAATATGTAAAACCTTTTTTTGAAAAAGAAAAATCTGAAAATAGTATCTAAGAAGATAAACTATGCTGCAAAAATTACATGCAGCCAATAGAAATGGTAGTATAAGGGAATGTTTAATGTTATGGAAAGTAATTAATGTTATATGGCTAATTTCTTTAAAAGCAAGATAGAGTGGTATACATAAAAAGCATAAACTTCCATATGAAAATAGTTCTAAAGACCAAAAGACACTGTAAATGAAAAGATAGTGTCCTGGAAGGAAATATTTTCAACATGTGTAAGAAAGGACTGAATAATTATAACAAAATAAAGGCTATAAAAACCTATAAATAGGCTATTCGTAAGGAATAAAATTCAAGGCCCTGACTGGGTTGCTCAGTTAGTTAGAACGTTGTCCAGATATGCCAAGGTTGTGAGTTCGATCCCTGATTGGTCACATATGAGAAGTGACCAATGAATGCATAAATTAAGTGAAACAACAAATCAATATTTCTTTCTCCCTTCCTCTAAAATAAATTTTAAAATTTTAAATAAAATTCACAAAAGCATATGAAGTAACTAGCATTCATAATTAAATAAATTCAAACTAAAATTTTTAATTTTTTTCTTGCCTTACAGATTAACAAAAGGGGTAAAAACCTATTTCTGTGGAGGGCAATTTACAACATTAAAATTTTAAATATTTGTATTGATTTAACATTTCTACTTCAAGGAACAGCTCCTTCAGAAGCATTCCTGTAAATGCACAGATAAATGTATGAGGAGATTCATGACAGCACTGTTTGTCATGGAATAAAACTGGAAGGGACCCGAATCTCAGTAAGTAATGAACTGGCTAAATAAAGTATAGTACAGTTACACACAGAACAATATATAGGTAGTAAAAAGAACGAGGTCAGGAATTAAGTTCTGGTGGGTAAAACACCCAAAATATAGTAAAAGCAAGGTACAAACAGTATGTATAATATCCTATTTAGAAAAGAAATATTGTCAGGCCTAGGAAAGACAGGGGCCCTCATTTGCTCCATTACCTATTTTGAAGCATGCTAAAATAGTATGTATAATATGATCCCATTTTTATAAAATAAAAAACATGTATCGACTATAAATACTATGGATAAAGGACTAAAAAATATGCAACAAATATTTTGTTGGGACAGAGGGGTTTAGGTGTTATTTTTTCTGTATTTTATTTTTTTTCTACAACAAATATACATATTTTCTAGTAAGAAAAAAAAAAACCTGTTAAAAAATTCAGGCTTGTAGCCTGTTTTTAGGACTAAGAACACCACTGCTCCCTTCCCAGTAGGTCTAGCATAGCCCTTGCTCCATCTTAAAGCTCACCCTCCCCTAACACTCTCCACCTTGTCCTATGTTCCCAGCTCAGCTCTGCTCTGAGGCAGGGCAGGCTGGGTGTTTGATTTACAGTCAATCTTTGTATTTCAAAAATAGAGTCAGTGTCTCTAGAAATCCAGCCAGGAATACCCAATATTTTGAATCAGGCTATTATGTCAAAGGCAACAAAGAGGCTCAGAGAGAAGTATACATGGCTAATAGCAGATTCCCACCCCAAAACACACTGGTGACAAAGTAGTGGCCATCACTGATCTTTATTGAATGAGGGGCTCCAGGGACAAGAAGGTGGGGTCAAGAGTAGCAACAGCAGGAGTAAGTACAAAAGTATAAAATATAAAGTGCTAAGCACTGGGGAGTGTGCACAGGGGTGAGCGCTAGTGCATATGGACCTTGAGGACATAGAGCTGAGGACTGGCCACAACCTACCCTCCAAGGGAATCTAGGCTTGAGGGGCCTGTGCAGGGGCCTGTTCAGGGCCCTTGGCTGGAAGTGGAAGCGGCTTCAGTGGGGCACAACCCTGGGCCTTGAAGTAGGAGACCAGTTGCCCAGGTACTTCTGCAAGCACAGTCTGCGCCAATGCCTCCCGAGGGGCCTGCCAGGAGAAGAGGGGCAGGTTGGTGGGGGCCCATACCAGCTTCCCAAGGCCTACATTTTATACCCAAGAAGGGATACAAAAGTCAATACCAAACCCTGCCCTAGAGGTAGGTGAGTGGGTATCTCCACTTGTATCAGGGAAAGGTGGAACAGTAAGCTCCCAGATCTGGTCTGCCCCAAGCTTGCCCCCACTCACATTCTGGAAGCGGCGGTACGGCACAAACTGCACTATGTCGCGGGCAGCTCCCTCCCCGGAGCGTGTGCGCAGGGGCCCACCATCAGCATCCAGCTGCTCCATGGCCTCGAAGTCAGCACCGCCCACACCCACGATGATCACTGACATGGGCAGGTGAGAGGCACGAACTATAACCTCACGTGTGGCCTCCACATCTGTCACAGCACCGTCAGTCAGCAGCAACAGCACGAAGTATTGCTGGGGACGAGGACATTCATATACTGAAGCAGACCTTTTAAACACCCCAGCCATACGTTCCCATTCCCATGCTGACAAGAAGTCCCTTGTTACGCAGCCCACGAGGGAGCCAATGACACGACCATCCCACCACCACCACTCTCTCCCACAACCCTCACCGAGGCAGTCCTCTGATGTGCAGCCTGGGCTGCAAACCTGGCCACATGGTTAATGATGGGTGCGAAATTGGTGGGGCCATAGAGGCGCACTTGGGGCAGAGCCTGACGGTAGGCATCCACAATACCCTGGATACCTAGAGAAGAAGGGCAAGGAGAAAAAGCACTATAAGGTACTGGGCCACTCGGGGTTGAGCCGATGCCAACATCACCCCATTTTGGGTGAGGAGATTTGGGAACCTGGGTGCATTTCATTCAATCACCCCAGTAGCCCAGGGTACTTAACTTTATCCTACAGATGCAGCAATGAAGGCCAAAGACAGGAGGGACACTTGCCCTAAATCACAGCTTGAATTAAAACCCAGATTATGCCCTGACTGGTGTAGGTCAGTGGACTGAGCGCGGGCTGAGAACCAAGGGGTTGCCAATTCAATTCCCAGTCAGGGCACATGCCTGGGTTGTGGGCCAGGTCCCCAGTATGAGGTGCTCGAGAGGCAAAGACACACTGATATTAAAAAAAAAAAAAAAAAAAATCCAGATTAGGGGAATGCCTTACAAATCTAAGGTAGTTGAGCACCAGATTATATCCCACTTAATAAGGCAATGGGTCATTATCCATTTTAATAAGAATCCACAGAGATATTGAATAACAGAAGAGAAGAGAAAGCTCCTTATATATGTAGAAGGAAGAATTAGAAAATCATTTGATAATCGGGCCATTCTACAAATTATCTGGCATGTAATCTTAAACAATGTCAATGTCTTTAAAGACATAAACTCTGGCCCTGGCTGGTATAGCTCAGGGGATTGAGCATGGGCTGAGAACCAAAGGGTCACAGTTCGATTCCCAGTCAGGGCACATGCCTGGGTTGTGGGCTAGGTCCCCAGTGGGGGGCGTGTGAAAGGCAACCACACATTGTAGTTTCTTTCTCTTTCTCCTTCCCTTCCCCTCTCTCTAAAAATAAAATCAACAAAATCTTTTTTAAAAAATAAGAAATAAAGACATGAACTCTGGAAGACAAAACAACTGAATGCAACATGATATCTAAGATTTTCCTTTGCTGTAAAAGACAGGACAATTGAAGAATTCTAATAAATTCTACAGCATGGATAACAGTATCGTACTGAAGTTAATTTCCTGGCTTTGAGAACGGTGCTGTGGTTATGTCAGAGCATGCCTTTGAGTTTAGGAAACACACACCAAAGCATTTAGGGATAAAAGGCCATGCGAATGATGACAGGTGCAAAGTTGGGGGGCCACAGAGGCAAACCTGGGGTAGGGCTTATTTCCTATAATCCCCAAACATCTCAAAGAGACAGAACTTGAATGAGGGTATAACAAAGAAATGTGGTGAAATGTTCATGTTTCATGAACAGGGGAATCAGGGTAAAGGTGAACAACAGCCCCTGTGACCCAGGCTCTGACCCCTAAGCTCCAATGATGTGAACCCCTATAACTATTCTTGTAACTTTTCTCTAAGCCTGAGCTCATGTCAAAATAAAAACCCAGGTCAGATTAGGTCAAGTTTCCCACTTTGGCTTGTTGCCCATGTGGAGGTGGCTGGGGAGCCACAAGGTTTGGTCTGCTCTAGATAAGAATGCTGGGGCAAAAAGCACCCTGAAAGGAACTGATGCCCCTCAAATTACCTATGAGCTTCTAGGCAAAGGTGATAATGTAACAGCTACCATTTTTTAGAGAGCACTTTGTATGTGCCCGGCTTACTGCTTCAAATTATACATACATCCTCTCCTTAAACATTCAATACTCTACAATAATGAGATCCTACCGCACACAGAAGCTAAGCAACTGGCCCCAAGTCACAAGGTTAGCAAGTGGCAGGATGAAGACTTGCCTCCAGAAGCCTGTATCTAAAATCCACTCTTCTGGACAATGGATCACTAGCCCTTGCCAATGTAGGCTTGGTCCTCTAGGTGTGAACAGATATGCCTTATGCTGGAGAACAGAGGACTTACCTGCACAGTAGGGGTTACTGGGGTTGAAGTTCAAGGCAAATTCATGGGAGACCTGAAGGCAAGAATGAAAATGAGGTTCTTCCCCCACAAGCACCTTTGTACTCAGAAAAGGGCACCACGGTATGTACCAAGTATCAAACAGGAGCTATTTAGTCTTGAGCACTTGCTGTACACATGCCCACAGGGATGCATCTGCCAGGCAGTAAGTCCACTGAATCCCCCAAAATCAGGACCCTGAAACTGAAAACATCAGTGTGATAGGGGAAGAGAATGCTCACCTGCCAGTCAGGGGGCACCTGGGCCCCAAATCCAAATGCTGGGAACAGCTTGTCCCTGTAGGAGGACAGTGAATTGGAGAAGAGGCAGTGAGGCAGTGAGAGGAATGTGAGCCCGGAGGCTGAAGCACCCGCAGGGAGTGGGGATAGGCAAGAGGAGTTACTCACGAGTCATAGTCCTGGACCACACTGCCTACGCTCCACAGTGCTGACAGGTACTCATTGACCCCTGTTGGGCTCAGGTAGTGCAGGGAGTCCTGTGAGGAGGGGTCTCCATTGGAGCCTGTGAAATCCACGCCTACCTAGGAAGACAGGAGGAGAGGAGCTGAAGGCCACCTTGAGCCCCAGTTCTGTTCTCTTGCCCCTGGTAAAACAACTTACAGTAAAGTTGATTTGGCAGCCTCCCATCACATAGTCCAGGAATGAATACTCCGTTTCTATCTGCAGATGAAATGGGTCATGGCTGAGGTCAGGAGTTGGGGCTCAGCGGTCAGAGCCTGGGTCACATGGGCTATTGTCTCACCTGGCAAATCTTGACACGGATAGTTCCAGAGTTCTTGTAGCTCTTCTTTTTCTGCTGCTTCTCAGGGTGGATACATTCAAACTCAGCCTGGTGAGGAAAGAAAAATTAGAGTAAGAAGCTCTGGGAGCATCGGCCAGGACTGGAGTGGAGCTGCCCTGCCCTCCTCCTCTCTAGGGCTACAGCCCTCTAGCCCCCCTCACCACCCTGAGCAGGGCCGGCACTCACAGGGGCTGCTTGCAGCTGGCCCAGGTTGGTGTGGAAGGTGCCAATGAGATCGTGTGAACCGTCACTGTCGTAGTCTGAGCATTGCACCTGGAGGGGAAGGTGTATATGTATACAAAGACCAGGAGATAGGTGGCAGGTGAGAATCAATCCCTCCCCAGCCTCTCTGCCCCAACCAGTCCACTCGGGAGACAAGCTCCTCACCTGGATGGGAGTGTTGTGATCTCCTCCACAGAAATGCTGAAGGGGAACAGAGAAGCGCTTCCACGTAGGGTTCAGGTTGTTCTTGATTACCTGAAGGGGAAGGCAGGGCCTCCAGTGAGCTTCGGGCTGGTGTGCTGGCAGGTGCTGCCCTTTCTTTACCCATACGGAGTCTCCTTCTCCCTGTGTTCTAAACCTTGGTAGTCATACGCCCCAGAAGATTCTCTCCTACCCCACCCCACCCAATCCCACGGTTCTCACACCTCAGATCTGTATGTCAGGTGCCATTTCCCATCACCCTGGCGGAAGAACTCCAAGAATGGATCCGATTTTCCCAGGAAGTCCTGTCAATGCCACGGAGAACTGTTATGAGACTCAGGGAGAAATACCCACTATATCAGTTCTCTGTCCCTTCCTCTGCCCCCCATCACACCATTCCAGTCCCCTTAATTCTTGGGGTAGGAGAGACCCCCAGGGTCTCCTTCCACACACCTTCTTATCTAGGTTTCTGGCTTCCACCTCCATGGTCACTACACGACTATCCTTCAGCTCCTGAGCTGAGACCTAGGTAAGGGAGGCAGGGAACAGTTTCACCTCATGAATTCCTCATTCAGGTAAAGTCCCTGACTCCACCCCCCCAGAGTTCGTTCTTACCGTGATGGTGCCCCGCCCAGCAGGTTTTCCAGGCTTCAGCATCAGGGGTAAAGTTAACATCTGGCTGGACACAATCTGGGGCACAGCAGGGAGGAGGGGGTGGTCAAGAGCTCAGGCAGGGTTAGGTCCTGCTCAGCCCCCACCTTCAAGTTCCAGGCAGGCTGGATTTTCTGACAGGGCTCTTATCAAACTGTGCCTGAAGGACTCTAATCCCTGGCCCTACGTACCTGTCCTAGGGAACACTCAGCCCCTCCTAGGAAGTCATCGTCCCCCAGCGCGGGTGTCTTGTTGTCTATGTCATAGACACCAAATCGGAGCTTCTGGACTGTTTCAAAGTGGTACTCAAGCTGCAGAGTCTTGGAGAACTCGGGGCTTGAGCTGTTCAGTACTCGCTCAGTCCGGCCAAGCTGTGGGCAGAGGTCAATAAGCATCACAGTCCCACACCTTCCACCCTGAAACAATCCTAGGTTCCCTCCACAACCCTAACCACCCACCACCTTCTCACCTCAGCCCAGTTGCCCCCTCCCACATCCTGTAAAAGGACGCAGAGTGGGTCAGACTTGGAGCCGATGTCCTTGTCAATGAGGTGGTCACAGGAAATGGACAGCTGAACCAAGGTCACGCAGTGGGCCATCTAGGGAAAAAGGACTTGAGTCAAGCAACAAGGTGCTTCTCCACCTTCCCTGACTCTATGTCCCAGCTTGGGAAGGCAAGTAGGTTTTACCCAGGCAGGACTGAACCTGCATCCACCCCCACGACACCCAAGGAAGAGAAGGCCCTATAGCCTCCATACTCCTTGAATCTCCTTGCATGAACTCAACAGGACAGGAGGTGGTGGTTACTACCAACCCTCGTCCAACAGTATGATGGGAAGGTGCAGAAAAAGGGCACTGGCCTCCATCAGCAACTTCAACATCAAACTAGTCCTCATCCTAAAATTGGTCCTAATCCTAATAATGTTTCCCAGACCTGGTCTCTAACCCTGATCTTCTCCAACACCTATGACCCCAATCAGACCCTAATCCAAGTTCCAACCCCTACATTGCTCCAAACACAACCATGATCCAGAAACTGCTCCCCAAAAGGTCTCTTCCTCCAATGATTTCCCACTAACCCTGGGGCCCTGCATATGGAGGTTGAGTTTTGATCCCTCCCACTGATTGATTCTCCTAGCCTCTAATCAGCAGCTCATGGCTAAGTCCTCACTACCCAGTCCAAGCCATCATCACTTCTCACCAGGCTTACCACATTAGCCTCTTTAACTGGTCTCCCTCATCCTATGCCATCCTCACCTCCATTCCTCCACCCACACACCAACGAGCTGTTCTCAAGAGAGCAACCAGGATCATTCTGCTAAACACAGGCCAGGCCAGGCCATACCTCTGCCCAAACACTCCAGTGACTTCCCACTCTACCAAGGCTCACCCTACAAGGTCTGAAAGACCCGGGCTTCTCTAACCTAATCTCCTAACTCCTCCTCTCTGGCTCACTACATTCTGGCCACACAGGTCTGCTTGCTTGCTATTCATCAAAGAAGCCTGTTTCTACCTCAAAGTGTGGAATGTTCTTCCCTCATATCTGCATGGTTTGCTGTTCCCTCAAAGTCATACCTAAAGATGCCTTTGAACAAAGTCATCTTTATTTATAAAGGAAAAGGCTCTTTTTTCTAGATACTCTAAAATGTTAACCCTACCACTGGCACATCACCCAGCCCTTTCTTGCATTTGCTCTTTGGTATTTATCACTCTCTAATATCTATACCTATATATATACATATATAGATATATTTACATATTTTTATATAGTTTGTCTTCCCCACTAGAATGTTAACTCCGTAAAGGAAGGAATTTGTCTGTTCTGTTCATTGCTTTATCCTAAACACCTAGACAATAAATATTTACTGAATGAAATCTAAAACACCACCTCCAGCCTCAACGCCCAGCCCAACCATCTCCAAACTGGCAATCAAGTGTCACCGAACTGCTCCAACTCACTTCCTCTTCTGGAAACACTATCTTCTTGCATGGGTCACCGTGACTCCCATGTAACCCCTCCTCCTACAGTCACCCTAACAATTGCCCTCAGACCCCTTACTATCCCTGTGCTCCCCCTGACCCAAACACCTGCAGACCACCAGGAGAGCAACTAAGGTCAGATCTGTCATCCAGCTTCACATTTGGCGTTCCAGGTTTCCCAGCACTAGACCCCAGCATGCTTCCAGCCTCGGCCTCCCTTAAACTGACCCTCAGTCGGTCCTTCCCCCAACCCATCCCAGCTAGTGCTGTTCCCATCGTGGTGCTCCCTGGTCTCCATCTGGAATGCCATCAACTAAAGTTGGAATAATTCTTATGAGTTCAACTGGCTTCACATACTGCCCCTCCACAGAGCCTCAGCCTTGGCTTGAATTCATCCACTGATGGAAGACGCACCTCTTACAATCCATTCATCAGAAAGTCCCGCTCCACAAAGTCCTGTCCAAACCAACCCGAGTGTGTTGAATTCTTACTTCTCCACATTAGTCCTATTTCTTCTCCAGTCTGAAACTCCAGAGGAAAGCCTTATTCCATCTTACTCTGAGAATCCATTGACACCTGGAAGCAGTGAAATCAGCAAAAATCTGGAGAAACAGCCCCAGATCTTTTCAATATCACCCCAGAATGTGGCTTACAGACTTCTGACCAGCCTGACCATCCCTGTGAAGGTTCCCCAAGGACAGATCCAGAGCAGAACATGTACTCCTGATGGAGCAGAACCATAACTGCCCCCAAGTCACAATCTGACTCCTGCTTCTCACCTCACTGGTCCCTGAGGTAGTGTTCGCACAGTACAGAGACAAATGAAGAATGCTCATTTCACTGTTGCTGAAAACAGTGAACAAACCTGAGACAGCATAAAGGTCAATCGGTTGGGTGGTAACTAATTTATGGTACAGTCAAACGATAGAATCCAAGTAGCAGATAAAAAACAACCAAAGCAGAACTCTATTATATTGGTATTATGTGAAAAAAATAAAGTTACCAAAAATGGTAAGAAGAGTATGACTCCATTTTAAACTTCACTTGCGTGTGTGTGTATAATAGAATTGAACACATACATACACTCAGAAAAATGGAAGAGATGCCAAATAAATGCAACTTTCACATACACCTCAGAGGAGAGGAATGAAGGTAAGACTTCTATGTACTCTCTATATATTTCTGTATTGTTTCAATATTTTATACTGCTTATTTTGTATTTTTAAAGGGCCTCATTAGCATTTTCCCACACCTGAAGTCCTCCTGACTGACCATTCTAAGCCCAAAGTCTCTACCTTCAAAGCAACAACCCCCACCTAAGTTCAGGTCTCCTTATCTCTTCCTCCTCCCTGGTTTCTCCTCCTTAGCACCACCTCACCTAGTCAACCTTGATGCCAGCTGCCTATGACCCTTAGATTCAGGGCCCAACTCCCTAGCAGGGCCACCTGTGGCACAACTCCAGAGGACACATCTACATAGAATTCAGTCGTATAAGGTGGTGAGTGCATCCCTAATTCAACCTTCAAAGTCCTTCCCAGTCTGCTCTATCTTTTACCACTCTACTACCCACCCAACTAGTTACCCAAAGCTATTGGGTTGGCCAAAAAGTCCGTTACACATTTTTCTGTAAAATAAAAGACACATTTTTCACTTTCACCAATAACTTTATTAATTTGGGTATTTTGAGTATGCCAGCTACCTCTCATTACTGGCTTCCAGTGGGTAGAGGCCAGGGGGTGCTGCTAAACATCTTCCAATGCATAAGACAGCACCAGAGCAAAGAATTATTTGGCCAAAATGTCAATAGTACCAATAAACTTTGTAAACCACTGTTGACACATTCGATCAGTCACAGCCCCTTCTCCACATACTGCACAAATCTTTTTTAGCATTTCAGTTGAATTTTTACCTTTCTTGAAATAATAAAGCATAACACACTGAAAATGTTGCTTATCTCCTTTCATCTTCAATATTAAAATGGCTGCACAAAAATTCATCCATTTGGTAAGTTTCTTAAACAATGCATACTGATGCCCGGCTAGCGTAGCTCAGTGGGTTGAGCGCTGGCCTGAGAACCAAAGGGTCACCAGTTCGATTCCCAGTCAGGGCACATGCCTAGGCTGAGGACCGGGTCCCCAGTGGGGACAATATGAGAGACAACCACACACTGACGTTTCTTTCCCTCTCTTTCTCCCTCCCTTCCCCTCTCTAAAAATAAATAAAAATAAAATCTTTTAAAAAATGCATGACATGCATTTTTAGCTGACATGACAGCTATCACAATACAATCTAACAAAATTGTTTCGAATGAAGTTAAAGGCAACTAAGCACTACTAGAGCCATCGTACCGAAAAAACGTAATGCACTTTTTGACCAGCCCAATATTTCTGGTTTCTCAAACACACATACATGCCAATACCTTTGACTTTCCTGCCTTGCAAATACTGTGTCATCTAGGGTTCTGCTGTAACTTTATTCCTTTATAAACCTTGCTGACCTTCCCCAGGTAGGATTTATTCTCTCCCCTGTGGATGACTACAGTGGTTTCCTCATTAGTCTTTCTACACACACACTCCCCTCTATCTATTAGCCAAACAGAAACCAGGCCATACCATTTCTTTGCTTAAAACCCTGGAATGGCTTCCAAAAACTCAAAATAAAACCCAAAGTTCTTACCATGGTCTACAAGGTCTTGCAAGACCTGACCCTTGCCTAACTAATCTAGTCACACAAGTATGTTCCAGCCAGGTTTCAGTTCTGATCCACATGCACACAGTATCAATCTCACGGCCTCTGGACTGTCTTCTCCCATATACACTCCAGAAAATACGCTTTATTAGAGTATGAACGATACCTGGTTTGCTTTTCTCTATTCTCCAGTATCTACAATATTACCTACCCTGTAGTAGGTACTCAGTAAAAATATTTTTAAATATATTTTTTAAAAGTAACATTGAAACCACTACACCAAAATTTCTATTTCTGTCTTTCTACCCTTGTAAACTACGGGCTCTTTGGAAGCAGGGTTGAGTATTATTTCTGTATTCCTAATTCTAGTGCTCAGCACATAGTTGGTATTAATAACCATTTGCAAAATAAATAGTATATGTGCTTTTGCTCAACTCAAACCTTCAGGCCTTTTCCAGTTAATGTCCAGCAGTAAATCTTTCTTATCATGATCTTGTACAGCTGAGTTTTAAATTTAATTGCAGGGTTCCTACAACTCAGTATTAAATGACAGTCAATTTAAAAATGAGGAAGAAATGTTAGATACTTCTTAAAGAAAAATACATGGATTGGAAATAAGCAAAGGAAGAAGTGATCAACAGCACTCAGTCATCAGGGAAATGTAAACTAAAAGCACAGTGACATACTATCACATACCCACCACAATGGCTAAAAATAAAACCAACAATGCCAAACGTTGGCAAGGTACATGGACCTAGCATTCACTGTTAGTGACAGAGTTAAATATACCACTTTGGAAACAGTCTGGTGGCTTATTGAAACACCAGACAGTTGAGGACTTCTGGCCAAGATGAAGGTGTAGGTAGATACACTTTGCTTCCTCACACAACCAAAGGACAACAAATGCAAAAACAAATGAAGCCCCTACCCCCAGAACTGCCAGAAAATCAAACTGTATGAAAGTCTGACAACCTAGGAGTTAAAGAAGAAACATTCATCCAGACTGGTAAAAGGAGCAGAGATGGGCAGCTGGGGCAGAGAGGACATGCAGCAAGGCAGCAGCTGGAGGACCAGATGGTCCCACATTCGCCTACAGATAAACCTTGAGGAAAAAATGGGGAGCAAGACCGCACAACCCAGGGTTCCAGTGCAGGGAAATGAAGCCTCAAAACCTCTACCAGTAAAAATCTGTGGACTTTGCAGAGGCATGAGAAACTCCCAGCCTCACAGGATAGTTCATTGGAGAGACCCACAGGGTCCTAGAGCGTACACAAGCCCACCCACCGAGGAATCAGCACCGGAAGGGCCCAATTTGCTTGTGGGTAGCGGGGTGGGGGGAAGTGACTGAAAGACACTGAGAACTGAGCAGGCGGCTTTGTTTCCTCTCGGACCACTCCCCCACATACAGTGCCACAATGCAGTGACCTGGGTTGCCCCACCCTGGCGAATAGCTAAGGCTCTGCCCCTTACAATGTTAGAGGTGCTCCAAGACAAAGAAATATGGCCCAAATGAAAGAATAGATCAAAATTCCAGAAAAAGAACTAAGCGACAAAGAGATAACCAACCTATCAGATGCAAAGTTCAAAACACTGGTATTCAGGATGCTCACAGAAATGGTTGAGTACATATGCAAAATAGAGGAAGAAGTGAAGACTAGGCAACGTGCAGTAAAGAAAAATATACAGGAAACCAACAGTGAAGGGAAGGAAACCAGGACTCAAATCAATGATTTGGAACAGAAGGAAGAAACAAACATTCAACGGGAACAGAATGAAGAAACAAGAATTCAAAAAAATGAGGAGAGGCTTAGGAACCTCTGAGACAACTTTAAACATTTCAACATCTGAATCATAGGGGTACCAGAAGGAGAAGAGGAAGAGCAAGAAATTGAAAACTTATTTGAAAACATAATGAAGGAAAACTTCCCCAGTCTGGTGAAGAAAACAGACTTCTATGGAGTCCAGGAGTCTCAGAGCGTCCCAAAGAAACTGGAACCAAGGAACATACTAACACACATCATAATTACATTACCCAGGATTAAAGATAAGGAGAGAATCTTAAAAGCAGCAAAAGAAAAGGAGAGTTATTTACAAAGGAGTTCCCATATGACTATCAGCTGATTTCTCAAAAGAAACCTTGCAAGCATGAAAGGGCTGGAAAGAACTATTCAAAGTCATGAAAGACAAGGACCTACATCCAAGATTGCTCTATCCAGCAACACTATCCTTTAGAATGGAAGGGCAGATAAAGTACTTCCTAGGTAAGGTAGAGTTAAAGGAGTTCATCATCACTAAGCCTTTATTATATGAAATGTTAAAGGGACTGACTTGCCTAAGAAAAAGAAGATAAAAAATATGAACAGTAAAATGACAAATTCACAACTATCAATAACTGAACCTAAAAACAAGAACAAAACACACTAAGCTAACAACTACAACAGGAACAGAATCACAGAAATGGAGAGCATATGGAGGGTTATCAGCGAGGAAAGGGAGGAGAGAGAATGGGGGAAAAGGTACAGGGAAGCCTAAGAAGCATAATTGGTAGGAACAAAATAGACAGGCGAAGGTTAAGAATAGTATAGAAAATGGAGAAGTCAAAGAACTTATATGTACGACTCCTTGACATGAACTAAGCAGGGGTGATGCTGGTGGGAGGGAGCTACAGGGCAGAGGGGGAGAAAGGGAAAGAAAAAAATGGAACAACTAAAATAGCATAATCAATAAAATATTCTGAGAAGAACCCAAACATACACGTATTCCAGAGTAATGCCATTCCTAGAGTTTTACCCAAAATGTAAACATTATGTCCGCAAAAGGATTTGTACAAGAATGTTCATAGTAGCTTTATTCATAATAACCCAAAATTTGAAACAGCCCAGGTGTCCATCAATATGAGAATGGATAAACAAACCATAATATATATGTAGCAGAAAATCTCAGCAACAAAAATAAACTATTAATGTCTTCAACATGAATTTGAAGCATAAATACATAAATTACACTTAGAAAGTTTCAGAACAAGCAAAACTAATCTATGGTGAAAAGTTCACAGTAGTCCTTGTCTTCCATGTCCCACAGGGGAGGGGCAGGTATTAACGGAGAAGAGGCAGGCAGGAATTCTAAAGGGAATGAAAAGGTTGTCTTGACAGGAATGTTGAATTACAGGTGCACTTGTCATTTTTATCTAATGGAACACTTAAGATGTATACCTCTTATTGTATGTAAATGTTACCACCCTCCCCAAAAATACTGAACTCAAGTTCAAGCACTTGGAAATGTTTATGGATGAAGTGTGCTGATGGATGCAACTTCTTTGAAATGCACCAAAAAGATAAAATGGATGAACGGATAGAACGGATTTGTAAAACATAGGAAAAAAAATTTACATCGTAAAATCTAATACCCAGTGGATATATGGGTATTCACTGTACAATTTTTTCAACTTTTCTGTCTGTTGGAAGCTTTCACAATAAAATATTGGGAGAAAATTTAAATGGAGGACTACGGATTTATCCGATAGACTTCTCTTCTAAAGTACAAAAGCCTTAGCAGTAATTACCTGTGGTGGTGAGATTACAGGCAACTGGAGCTGCTCTCCGTCCCCTCACTCCATGTCTTTTCTCAAAGATCCCAGACAGAGAGGCGGTTGGTCTGGCCCAAAGGCAGTGGGCCAATTTTTTTCTTGTCCTAGGCCTTAATTTCCGATGGACCAGAGCATTCTTTTCTATTACCATTTTATTTCTATTACTATTTCCACCACTTTCTCCACAGCTAGTCGAATTCTATCCTTTTTCAGTTCTTCTCTGACTAGACTAGAACCACAACCAGAATGCTGTGGGCGCCTGCGCCTCAGTAGCACATGGGGCTAGATTTCCATTCTGTGAGATTAGAACTACTTGTACAACCGCAGTTTTGTTTTTTTCACAGAACTGCCTCGTTTGCTTTCTCACTGGAATTAGCAACTCTCTATTTATAAGCAAATCTTTGAAATGGGCAGTTTATCCTTTGAGTCAAGTTCCCTCTCAACTATCTAATGCATGGGATCATGAATCTCTCCCAAACACTGTTTATCTCCTTTACAATTCTACCTCCAAGCCTAGCTGTTTGGAAATCTTCTATAATTAAAAATCCTAGTTCATGTCACTCTTCTGTCCTGTTATCTCTTGAAAAGCTACATACTTTAAACCAGATGTGCTTACTTTCATCTAGTCCTGGTATAATTAATATCAAGGGACTTTCAGCCTCCTTTATAGAACTGGAATTTTACAAAACCATACTAAACATCACAATTAATTGAGTAAAAAAAAAGAAGTCTCAGAAACTTTCTCATTTATTTTTGTAAGAGAGGTTTAATACTCGCCAGGCCTTTGTGTCATCTCTTCTGAACCAGCATACCTCACCTGGTTGGTGTAAACCTAACTGGTCTCCCCATTTCCACTCTATCCCTTTAGATCTGTTCTCTGTGATGAAGTCAGAAATACTCCCTGACTCCAACCCAGCAAAACCCAGCTGAAGCCATCAAACTGAAGCCATGAAGGGAGAAGTGAACTTGTTTTTTTGTTTTTTGTTTTTGGTAAAGATTTTATTTATTTTTAGAGAGATGGAAAGGGAGGAAGAAAGGGTCAGAAACATCAATGTGTGAGAGACACATTTCCTGTTTGTCCCTTGCACTCCACCCCAACCAGGGACCTGGCCCACAACATAGGTATGTGCCCTGACCAGGAATTGAACCGGTGACCTTTTGGTTTGCAGGCTAGCACTCAATCCCCTGGGCCACACCAGCCAAGGCAAGAAGTGAACTTTCTAGGAAGACCCAACACAAAAGACTAGCTTTGTTACCTTTGTCCCCAACACCCACCTTTCCATTTGATGCCAGTTAGGACCTACAAGTGGAAACATCTAAATACATGGCACCAATTTTTTCTGCCTTTACTTTCTACCACTTGAAGTCTTATTACTGATACTTTCCACATGCCCTTGTAGGAGTTTTCTGTTTACCCCATCACCATCCCTAATGCTTTCCAAGCCCCATACCTGACGGCACTTCCCTCCAGTATTAAGCCGCCACACTCATTCTCATTTTTGTAACTTAAGATACACAAAATGTCAGAAATAAAAAGGAACTGAGTGACCATCCAATCGAAGTCCTTCAATTTAAGGCGCAGACGGAAGATGTGATTAAGGCCACACACATGGTTAAGTAAAATGAGGACTAGAACTCAAATAATGTGACTCCCACCTAGCCTAAAACTTTCGACTGTAGTGATACCCTTCTCCTCTCCTGAAAGAACATTTCTTCTTATAATCAGCAATCTGATGTAGTGGGCAAGAATATGGATTCCACAGTGAAGTGACAAGGCTGGCTCCGAAAGCTGGTTCCTCACTCCTTCCTGGCCGCAATGAGATACTACCACACACCTACCAGAATAATGTCTTACCTATGTAACTTGGGCAAAATACTCTCTAAGCCTCAAGATTCTCAGGTGTAAAATGAGTGATATTATCTATTTCTGAAGATTTATATAAATAATGCATGCAAGATGCTTAGTACAGAGTCTACTACTATTATTACCAATAAGTATTAACTATCACGATCCTTAAAGCCTAGCTCTCACATGCCCTTACCCCGATCTCACCAGCACTAAGTGTCTCACTCTGGACTACTATACTCAATCCATGCTGCAGTTGTATTGTCAATGTTTCCAGTTCCTTGCCTGTCAATGAAATGAACTTTAGCTGCTGCTTCAGCATCTACTATGTCACACAGCACAAAGCTGTGCACATAATGGAAATTCAAAACAACTCAGGGCATGTGCTTAAAGCAAGCTTGTATGGTTTGCAAGAGATAACTGTTAAATATTAAGAAATTCTGTAAGTAGATCGCCTTGGTAATTTTAAACCATAGAAACTGGATAAATGATAAAAAATCAGGGCTTCTCTTCACCCAGCTAGCCTGTTTACCAGCATAACACTGTTGTTAGGGAATCCCACTCTGCCAGCAAGGAGTAATCTGCCCTTCATATTCTCCCCAACCTTGGGAGATTCTAATTCTGCTCTTCGTAAATCCCAGATTAGATCTTTTCTCCTGGATTCAATTCAGTGCCAGTTGAGGTGAAACTCATCAGTAGTTTATGCTCAGGAGTCACACTGCCCTCTTATATTCCCAAAAACCTAACAAGGAAAGATGCACCACCTGCTAATCCCACTTCCAGGCTGTGAGGAGGAAGAGCCCCAGTGTCTGGGTGGCAGGAGCACTCCTTCAACAAACCAAAGCCAGGCTCACACTCCCGTTGCCTACCTTGACAGGCCAGCGCAGGTAAGATGCTAGATCAAGTCTTGAAAGCCATCAGCAAAATTCTCCATAGGTTCACAATGGGCAGAACGCCACCCAGGAAATACTCTTTTCCCCATGAGATTGAAAAGAAAAACTATGCCCACCACCACCATTCTTCCTTCTCTGCCTCCTCAAAGGACATGGAGAAGGTAGGCAAATTTTTTTTCAGTTGTCTCTCCCTCTGTAACTCAGGGATTCCCCAAATTTAATCAGTAGCCCTCCTTGGTCACACACTAATAGTCCTCATAAGTCACAAACTGAACCAAATATGCAAATCGTTACTATAAAATGACACATTCTTTATTCACACATGACAGCTACTAAATTATATTTCTAATTGAAAAATTTAGGCAATAATTTGTTTTAACTCCATATAATACTAAAAACTCTAGGTACCATGCAGTATTTGGCAATACCATAAAGCTTAAAATGTGCATGTCCACACGGAAAGTGAAAAGTGGGGAAACATGACAAATTGTCACAGGGTTTCCCACCCTGTTATATTCTGTGATGGTCAAAAGTTAGAAACCACTGATCTGACTCCAATGTCCCCATTAAGACACATCCAAGGTTGAACTAAAGAACCTAGCTTGAGTAGAGAATCAGATATGCGGAAGGAAGCAAACCCAGGAGGAACACGTGGCCTTCAAGTAAGAGGGCTGTACTTGAATGGGAGTTTCTCTCTGCCCTATGACTCAATGTGCTACACAAAACCTCCACCTGCCTACTTCAGAACATTGGAACACTAGAACAAGGCTGGAATCCCTTCCCAGGAGGCTCAAGACCCTTGACCCTGAAGTGCTGCCAGTGGCCTCCTGCATCTTTCCCCCAAGTCAGAGAGGCAGGGAACAGTTGAAGGAGGGTCTCTGCCTACAGCATAACCACAGGCAAGAAGCCTTTGACGGACTGATCTCTGTTCACCCCTTGCTATCAACGAGACCTTGGGCAAATTACTGTGCTACTCTTTGCCTGGATTTCCCCATCTGTAAAGCGGGATGATGATGATGATGATGATGCCAATTTTACAGGGTTGTTGTGAGGATTAAATAATAAAATAATAATAATAATAATAATAATGCCAATTTTACAGGGTTGTTGTGAGGATTAAATGAGCCCAACCATGAAAAGCGCACCATCTGACACAAGGTGGCCCAATGTGTGTTAACTGCTATACTTAGTGCTTATAAATGGATTCGATTCTTCTGTCCTGGCCAGTGTGGCTGTTAGTTGGAGCATACCATAACTGAAAGGCTGCAGGTTCAATTCCTGATCAGGGCACATACTTAGGTTGTGCTTTTGATTCCCGGTCTGAACATGTATAATTCCTGGTTTGAGGGGTGTGACTGGGAGGCAACCAATTGATGCTTCTCTCTTACATCTATGTTTCTCTTCCTTCCTCTCTCTAAAAGCAGTAAAAAATATATATCCTCAGGTAAGGATTTAAAAAGGACCCTTTTGCAGTATCATTGTCTACTTTTGGTTCATGGGACACCGAGGAGGAATGCCTCTGGTGTGCCTGCTCCAGATAATTGAAGAAATGAAGACCCTTTTCTGTTGCCTGATGAAATTCTCAAACTGCACTGTAGGACTATTACACTCAGAAAAAGCAGTAAAGCAAGTAGCAAGGCCAAATTTTGAGTTCCAATGGCCTCTCTTCAGTTTAGGTTCAAATTCAGTAATTTCCATAAAGAAATAGAATGGCTGGGTTCATAGAAACACAGCTTAAAACTGGATAGAATGAGCTTATCTAATTTAATCTAATTTTACAGAAGACTGTGGCCAGACCCAGATGAAGGAAATGACTAGTCCTGTGACACACAGTAACCAATGAACCACAACCTGATTCCCAGAGAATGTGATCCCTACATCCACCCATTTTAACAACAACTCACACCTTGTAATCCACTCCAATTGGAAGTCCACCTGGCCACTAAAGAGCAATGAGGCTCATGCAGCCTCTTCCGACGTCGTATAACTAGACTTGCACACAGATGGAAAATGCTTCTGCATCCACACTTTCTCCTTATTTTGACTGCTAGGGCAGGAATGGAGGAGTTGCTGGACTCCATAAATATAGGACTTTATCAAAAGAATAACCTTTAAAAAGCACAAATACTGCAAATAAAGTAGTATTCACCTCAGGAAAATGTGATTTACACCAAAAATTTCAAAGAACATCTACTGGGCAGCCAATTCTGCCCCCATCCTGCCCTGCTGGGATCTACATTCTTTCAGACTACCTTCTTTTAAGGAGACCCCCACCTCTCTGTTGCTTAGTGTGTCTAAGACAACAGTACTAGACCACCTCCTGAGCATTTATCTCCAGGGCAAGGGGGTCAACAAGAACTTGTGTCTCCAGTGTGCAATGTGACCTA
Organism: Anoura caudifer; assembly: GCA_004027475.1. Taxonomy (NCBI): domain Eukaryota; kingdom Metazoa; phylum Chordata; class Mammalia; order Chiroptera; family Phyllostomidae; genus Anoura; species Anoura caudifer. The sequence goes on from PVKU01004548.1 coordinate 23,829, forward strand.
TGGCACAAAAGGAGCTGAGTGAATGAACAAAAGCAGATCAGAGCTCTTGGAAAATAAACCTACCTACTGTTCATGCCAGCCCTTTTCACTGGAATAAATTCACTTGGGATACATGAAGTTCTTAACATGGGTCACTCTTCAGAACGTGCAGGTTAGGGAAGCTGAGAAATAAAAAAGGGAGGATTTCAACAACGGGGAAACTACACTGTAGACACATTTGCCCATCTGCCATTGTGGATGGGGTGTGGGGTGGGGAAGATTCTAGTTCCACTGCTTCTAGTGCAGGATTAGCTTTAAAAAAAACTCTCACCTAGTTAACCTCCAATGTGGACCATGAGAAAGGTAACTGAGACAAGTTCTCCAAAAACACTACAAACACAGCAGGAGGGGGAAACATTAAGAGGAATGCAACAAAATTTGAATATTTAAAAAACAGCTGAAAAGAGGCAGCAGAAATAAGAGAGAAATGACAGGGAATAACTTTTTAAATATAAATGCATGCTATCCAAAAGAGTATCTCCTAGCCACATCTGACTATTGAGCACTTGAAATATACTTAGTTCAAACCACAGTGTGGTGTTAAATGCATGCTGTTATTTGGGAAAGTTAATACAAAAAAAGCATATACACTACTTCAATAATTTTTATGTATTGAAAAGGTAACATTTCAGACCTACTGAATTAAATATATTAAAGTTAATTCCACTTTTTTTTTTTTTACATTTTTAATGTGGCTACTAGAAAAATTTAACCAATGTCGTGACTCATTTCTATCGGACAGTGCTGCGTTAACAAAAAACCCCAAAGGTCGGACATGGAAAATTTTGTTGCTGTTCAATACAATAGCCACGAGCCACATGTGGCTATTTAAATTTAACAGTAGCTACTGTGGCCAATAATTACCATATTAGTGCATATAAGGATACTTCCATTGGAGAAAATCCTATTGGACAGTGCTGGTCTAGACAAGGACCACGATACTGACACCTCATACAGAAAAACTAAAATCTCTGTATCAAGCTGATCCAAAACTAGAGAGGAATGAACTTCTGGTAGTCAACTTTGCATATGAGATTAAATTGACAGGGAAATTCACTTAATCATGGAGTATTTATGAATGTCTTAGAGCATTTATAAAAAGTGTTATCTGGCAGCTAGTCAAAAGGTTAATAAAGAGATGAAAGATTCTGCCCCTCTGCTAGGCCAGGACACCCCTAGAACCAAACCCTTTCCTGCCTGCCTACCCCAATGCCCCAGGCTGTGGGAACCTCAGGCCACACTATTGTATAGGACAATCTCAGGGGCTTCCAGGACAAGCACAATTCTAGAGGGTGCCACTGACTTCCCTCACACTATTAAACATTTCACTTTGCTAAATTAACACATTGCCTCCCCAAGAACCTTGATTAGGCATCACACCTTCCCTCTAGGTTGCAAACAACGCTCCCATTACATTAGTTTCTAACCATTTAGCAATTGGCCAGGAAAGGCTTTATACAGTTCCTGTGGGACACAAGTGTATCTCCTACATGTATGAGTACAACTGCACATTTACTTGTGTAATTTAAGACATTCAAGTCTTCAAAAACAGGTATCTTACTTTGCTTCCTTTTCCATCACAGCGTGTAAGCACTAGGTGTACACAACACAGCTCAAAAAACAGTTAACAAGAGTTAGAGCTATGGCTGATCTGTACATCCACACAAAATTATCTTAAAAGCTTGGAGGCAATAGATGTCTCCAATTCCAACCCGTCAATTCAATGGTCATAGAAGCAAAGGCAACTGGCAGAATCTGCTTCAGCAGGAAAAGGTTCATCAGTTTTTCCACTTTAGCCAGAACCATAGCAGAGACTCTGTTGGTCCCATAGACCCACACACAGAAGGGAGTTTATATATAAAGGACATGATCCTCTGTATTGCAACCCAATGTGTGAGGCAGTGTAGTTGAGGGTGGCATTAACTAACTTCCAAGTGGAAAAGGAAAATGAGAAAATCAGCAACTGCACCAGCTGGTATGACTTAAAACCCCTCACACAGCAAGTTTTTCCCATCCGTGAGGACTAACAGGTGACTTGTGGTAGCCCAATGTGGTTGTTACATTTGATACATAGCACAAATACCTAAGTGACAAATATTCACTAATCAAGAGCCATGACTGAACTCATGCCTCCTTCACCCCAATTAGGAAGTGAGGGCTACAGAGATGGCAGGCTAGGGGCTTCGGTCTAAGTAAACCTCACATCTTACTACATAAGCAGGTAAAAAGGGAAAACTGGCATTAGAACGGAGAGGGAATGAAACACCTGTTTTTAATACAGCAGAGCTCACTTCTGGAATATTATGCTTATTCAACGCCTTTGACTCTGTTCTACGCTGGTCATGGCTCTATTTTCTCCGAAGAGTCACCTCCTCCTTCTCTCAACATGAAACAGCAAGCCTCAGTCACCAATCAGGAAGAATGACTTGAAACTACTAAACTTCTATAGTCAGAGTCCAGATGTCCGGAACAGCTCGGCTGGCATCTCAGATGCTTGGCCGTGCCATTTAACCACTTCCCTCCAACTGGCGTTCGCTTAGTCTCTATGACCTGTGAACACTTTCACTGGGAGGTGGTCCCTGGGCCTCCTGACAAAATTCAAGGAATATATTTAATGAGATTCCCCAAGCACTATTTCCTACCCCCCGATTTTTAGAGTGCTGCCTTCTTTCCTTTGGGCTGGAACGCTTACATCTGGTAGTTTTTTGCTCCTTCTGGACTCTTTAGCAGTACAGCAGTATGTAGAAAAGCAGTGCCACTTTACTTGCTTGTTGCTAGTTATGTCGATCCAGTAAAGGCCAATTCTAGGATGCTTATCACTCCTCTGGCACAAAGTAGCTCAAGGCACCAACAATATATCCAACAACAGCCAAGAGTGAACATTTACCTGAGCAGGCATCAGTAAGAGCTGAACCTGCTTATGTTGGTTTTCCCCCCAAAAGTCACTAGATCATCAGAGATACCACCAGAGAACTTTTTCCAAAACATTTACAATAAGTTAACTGATCAGATTTCATGTTAAAAAAATGATACTGAAGTCCAATTTTTAATTAAAAAGAATAGCCTTAAGTTTTCATTCTACCATATCCCATAAAAGCTCTGTTTTTGAGAAGAATGATGATAATGCATGTAACTGATAAACTATTTCTGCTGTAAGATGAAAAATGAACAATAACACAAGTGAGTAACCTCTTCTGAGCAAGAAAAGGACTTATTAGCACACAGTTCACCCCTTTAAAATGGTACGGCCATTCTGGATGTCTGCAGGCAGCTGATCTCACTCTGCGACTTTGCAAATGCTTAGTTGAACCTTCATGATTTTAAAACATCTCAGCAACTACCCGAAATTAAGTGTCTAGTCTAAACCCATCTAACACAAGCTGAGTGTTCAAACTCAAATACAGGCTAAAATTCTTTCATGATAAAGACAAATATTGTAATACATTTTTTCAAGAGCTTTGGTTAAAAGGCATAGCTCACAAATTTCTCCACAAATCCAATCCAGATATTTTGTTTAAAAGAACCCCATGGAGTTCATGAAAATTTTTCATTTGCTTTTTTTTTTCAGAAGTTGAACAAATGTGGAAGGAACAAAACCAGATCATCAATGCCAGAAAGCAGCAATATTTTTGATTCCTCTTTCCTCTTCCCCACCTCAAGTACACTAATGCAAAAACCAAATAAATATACAAAAAAGAAAAACAAAGCTTTAGAGGTATGTGCAATTGACAATGTACTCTGAAGATTTCTTTTCCCATTTCCTAAAATAATCAGCCCCCCCCCCCCCCGCAAAAGAATTCACAGCCCCCTTTAAGACTCTTGGGAAAAGGAGCATCTGGTTTCCAGTTGAGTCCACATAATGAACTGGGCTTGTTAACAAAACACATTTAATAAAATAAAAGTCTTAAAGGGTGAATACCACAGATTTGACCTAGAATCAAGTTTCCTCCCTGCAGTTCCAGGTATCCTCTTCTTTCCACACTTCTGCATTAGTGGACAAGGATAAGCAACAATTGTTACCTCCAAGATCACCAAATCCACCTTTCCAAAGGCATAAAATTATTTTCAGGTGTTTAAAAAAACCCAAAAAAACCTGATAGTGTAGCTCATTACAGTACTGTTGTGCAGTTAAAGCATTAAAAGCATCAGGCTGTTTTATTTTGTGACAAGTTTATTGAACAGTATCCAAGACTTCACCTTTATAAACAAAAACTTCTACTGAATGATGCCAAAGCAGTATTTGCTGGCAAGTTTTGGCCATATTGGCAACAAGTCATAATATTGTGTTTGGTTTCTAAAGTATGGAGCACTATATAATTGTCAGTAAAACAATTTAAATGTGGTAATTTTGCAAGAGTGGTAAATAATTTTAAAAGTGATCACTGCCAGAAATTCTTTCCAGAAGATCTGACTAGCAGCAATTTTATATTTTCTTTACTTGTTTTTTAAGTGTTGTTGAAACTGATGAGTGGATTTATTTTTAAATGCTTGACCTGCACCTGCACACAATGAAGAATCCAATAAAAGGGACTATGAGTTTAAGAATTTTATGCATCCTTATTTTTATACAAGGTATTTCTCACTCAAAACGTGTTTGCTTACTTCCATACACAGCCCTAGATTTTCATCCAGTGGCTTAATTAAGACTGACACAATTATGCTAAATATTACTTTCTGAAATTTTGAATAAAAAGTTTCCTAATGGAAATATAAGGCAATTTCACTGCCATTTATTTGACAACTTGGAGCATAAAGCTAGGAACTATGTTTTACTTAACAGTGCTGCATTAAAAAAAAAGCCACTAGTAATTGTGTATCCAAACTACACTGTAAACACAAAACATGCCTCCAAATTTTGCTTATGAACGGTGTTTCACTATAGTTCAGAAAAAGTTCACAATTTTGTTTGCTTATAAAATACATTTTGTGGATTTCTCTAATCCTTTAAACTAAAAAATAAAAACAATAAAAAGCAAAAAACAAAAACCCTCAGCCAGGGCAGTGGGGGGAATGAGAATTAAACCTAATGGAAAATATTCTCGTCCATTAAGATCAATCACCAAAACAGACAATAGAATTTACACATAAAATTGTAAATATGATAGTGTTTACAAATGCACACAACTTTGAGCAAAGCTTTACAAATCCTTCATACCATACAAAGCAAGTAAGAAAATGTAAATTCATTATCACCCAAAACCTAGTCCATGAGAAAAAGTGCAAAAAATAGGTATGAATAGCTTCACAGAATATATTTTAAGAATTAAAAAAAACCCTCAAACTCAATGCCCAGCACAACATAAACAGTATGCTTAGCAGTTAGCACTAGGTAATATGTATGTAGTAAGTCTCAGATACACAAAAATCAAGTTCCAAAGGGCAAAGCATTTAATTACATTTCACAACAAGAAAAGCATTGTTGTGAATCAACCAAATATGAAACAGTTCTCTCCAATGTCTACACAACCACTATTTTCTTTATTTAATTTGATAAACAAAATCAAGTTTTCCTTTTCAGCATTTATCTAAGATGCAGAAATAACAAAATAGTTGCAATAAAGTATATGAAATATTTAATAAGAATGTACGAACATATAACCAAAATAAATTGTGAAAAAAGACAGAGGACTTTCACCTCCACACAACCCAGTTTTCTAAAATAAAAAGTCAACTTTCCAATGGGGAAAATAATCTGCAGTTGAAATAAAACTTCTAAACAGTGAAGTTTTTTGTACTCTGTCCTTGGAATAAGAAATGATTACTTAACAGAAAACTTAAATTGAACATCATATACAGACATCATATTACTTTTTTTTTAGTTGAGGAGGCAGTATCTAGTGATCTGTCAAAGCAAATTTGTATTCGTGAATTTTCAAGACCCACAACACAGCCATGGTTTTTTTTTGAAAGTCTAGCCAGTCCTTTCCCTAAACAAAAATCCTACACTGTCAATCCTCTAGGATTGCTGTGATGAAAAGGCTTTCCAAATCCTATCACACAAATGAAACTGTTGCCACTGTTAACTCTAAATTACACAATGCTGTACTTCAGTGTTCCACTGACTTGCAACACGAAAAAGACACACTGCCCCCCCCACCCCCCCAAAATACTTATTTTAAAAGGCTGATCCCTTTGTAAGTACATTGATTTGTAAGAAATGTTGGGGATGTTTCAAACCAAGAAAGACGCCCATGTAAAAGACAAAATTTGTTTTTCATGATATGTCACAAATCTCCTATTCCATGTTTATAATATGATATGATACCTCTTTAGAGCATTTTAACTAAGGAAAGTAACCATAAGTAGAGCCTTTGTGGCAATGAGCAGGATGTTGTAAGGCCAATGTTCTCATGACAAGGACACTTACCAACCAGAACCCATATGGCCCTCCTGCCTTAGTGTCCTGAATGCCAAAGAAAAAAGTATGAAAGGGCGGGGAATCTCAATTCTTTCCTCTCTGCCAGCTGCACTTATACTCTGAAGATTTTTTGTAAACAGGCTCCTGATCAAACAACTAGACCAAAGCCTCCACGTAACAGGATTCAGTGCATACCAATCTACAAAACAGCTTATAGATTTTTTTTATTCTGTAACACAGCTAACAATTTCAACTTCAGTTTTAAAAATCTAGTTATAACAATGTTCTTACTTATAAATGGACTGTTTAATCATAGGCCAAAATTTCACATAAACTTGGGACAGAAGAAAATTGCCAGAATGTCAGTCCATCAGACAGGACTTTAAATCAGGAATTTTAAACAATGATTATTAAAAGTAGTTTCTAGTTTTTTGATGTCATCCAAACAACATGAACTTTTTAAAAACTGACTGAACTAAAAGTTGGTGGTCAAACCAAAAAGGCTCTGGTAGATAGAGAACTCCATTATTTTATTTTTGTGGCAAAGACTTATTCCACACAGTTTTAAGTGTGACATCAGAAATCAAAGTTCAAGGTTATAGCATAAACCAAGTGTGGAGTTTTATATTAAAAAAACAACAAAACAGTTCTACTCATTTACAAATGAGTCAATTAGGCAAACAAGGCAGCAACTTCAGAAGCAGGACTATCTATACAGCAAGAACCCTCAAAAAGCAATAAAGGTACATACAGTGAATCTGTATACAGAGATTTTATTTAAAGAAAATGAGGACTTTAGACAAAGCTTTGACCCTATAACAAAGCAAATCTGTCCAGCTTTAAACCAAATTCCAAGAGTGGCCAGCTTCTATTTTTTATCAGCTGGCAAGAGCACCCTTCATGAGCTCTATTGACAATTCTATTTTCTTCATCCCATATATAATACAAAACAAAACCAATCTAGACTCCTTGATAAACTTTATGCTATCATTTGAATTTTACAAATTGTTTCTCTAATGGTACGCCAAAATCATTTTTTGTTCTCTCCAGACAGTTTTAACATACAGCAATGTTTATCCTGGTAGTGAGTCTTCTGTAAACAGTCAACCAATGCTCTATGTTATGGAAACCGATCTATATGCAATTGAAATAATCCACAGGCTCTATCCTGGAACTACTAGGAAAACAATCTGGATGCATTAATCACAGCACTATGAATATCTACCCTACAAAAAATTGATGTGAACAGCTATCCTAACACAAGTTTTACTTTCCTTGAACCTATAGGTCTGTCATTTAAGTCAATGACAGCAGCTGTGGCTTCATCCCGAGATTCAAAGGCCACCATGGCTTCACCTGTGGGCATACCTTTCTCATTGTATTTTAAGCAAACTGAGCCTGGGATCACTTGATAACCATAAAAGAAATCTAAAATCTCATCAATAGACACAGTGAAGGGCATGTTCTGCACTTTAATTACTGTTGGTCCTGGTTTCCCAGAACTAGATCCAAAGCCAGGGGGACCACCAATGTGGATTGGGCCAGGCCCTGGCCCCGGCCCCGGCCCAAAGGCTGGTGGCCCAGTCAAATGGCCAGGGGCATTTCCAAGACCAGGAGGGCCACTTCCAAAGCCAGGGGGGCCACCTAAGCTACCAGGGCCATTTCCAAAATTCTGAGGGCCCCCTCCAAATCCTGGCCCACTTAAATTATTTGGTCCACCTCCAAAACCTGGAACATCCAGTCCTAGACCAGGCAAACCACTATTTGCAACTGAAGGCATACCAGGCCTAACATCACCAAAGGCCCCTCCTAATCCTGGAGGAGGCAGTGGTGGCCCAAAGGCATTTGGCCCACCAAAATTACCAGGAAAATTAAATGGAGGCCCATTATTGGCCTCCTTAGATCCTACAGTCAGAAAGGCATGCTCTTCACCTCCTGCACTAGGCATTCCTGCACTCGGCATTCCCGCATTAGGCATTCCAACGTTGGGCATTCCTGCATTGGGCATTCCTGCATTGGGCATTCCCGCACTGGGCATTCCGGCACTAGGCATTCCGGCACTAGGCATTCCGGCACTGGGCATTCCGGCATTGGGCATTCCAGCATTGGGCATTCCAGCACTGGGGATTGCAGCACTGGGGATTGCAGCATTGGGCATTCCTGGAACTGCAGGATTACCTGGTACAGGTATCTTCAACCCCTTTTTACCTTGGGCAGGGGGATTTTTCTCAATCTCTCTCATATCTTCTAGAGTAACTATATGAACAAAAGCTTCTCGCCCATTAAGTTTTTTACGATGTAAGCGTTCAGACTTACGTGCATCATCTTCATTTTTAAACTGAACCAATGCCTGTCCTAGACCTTGCCCATTGTTATCAACAAGAACATGGACAGCATTTTCATCCACTGGGATTCCTTCTAGGAACTGAAGAACATCCATCTTGGTAATGCTGAATGGAATATTTGTTATGTGAGCACAGACTTTGGTAGAGCTGACATCCCCCTCTGGATTTAACATCATTTCTCTCTGGTCATAGTTGAAGTTCTGTAGTCTTTTTCTAATCAAATCTATCTTTTCTAGCATACCTTTCTTAGTAATTGGATGAACCTGAATAAAGCGATTGCCCATGTATTGTTTATGACGACACAGAGCAGCCTTATAGTCAGCCTCATTCCTGAACTCCACAAAGCCTTCACCAGTTGCTTTCCCATTAGGTCCATAAGCGATATAAATACTATCTTCCACAATATCCAACTTTTTAAAAAAATCAATGACATGTTTGTTTTCAGCTTCAAATGGTAAACCTTTCAAGTAAACACAAAAACCGGCCTCATGTGGTGATCTTGACCTTGACCTTTTCTGCCCACTGGGTGATTTTGACCTGGGTAGTGTCTGTGGAGGGGGATGGGTTTGTCCAGAGGGTCCTATACTTTGCTTAAAAGTGATATGGCCTCCTGCAGCCACCCACTGTCTCTCTGTCGCAGGACTAACTTCCACATAGCGTTGTATCATCAGCATTCTGTTTCGCTTCAAGGCTTCAAATGTATCTTGAGGGGAGAGAAACTTAACCAATCCATTCCCATTATTTCGACCTACATGATCTTTCAACAAATGCACTGCATCAACACGGAGCCCATGGAAAAAATCTCTGACATCATTTTCCATTGCAGAAAAGGGCATTCCATGCACACTGACATACAGATCATCAGGGTTGATGGGAAGTGGTTTCACACTACTTTGAGAATTCACCTGGATAGGGTTAACGGGATTCAGTGGACCCAGAAACACAGGGTTCAAGTTATTGTTCAGATTCATAGGCGCTCCAGAACCATTCATTCCAGCAGGTAGAGGTGCCACAGGTGGTGGGTTCAAGGGCGGCATGCCCGACATGGGTGGCAGTGGGGTCATGGGCGGCACCGAAGGGACTGGGGGAATTGGGGGCACAGGAGGCACGGGAGGCAACGTAGGTACTGGAGGAGGAACTGGTATCGGGGGAATAGACGGCATTGGCGGCAAAGATGGCATCGCTGGGATTGGAGGAATTGGTGGTGGTGGGACCGTGTTCATTGGAGAGGCTGTGCTTGAAATGGTTGAGCTAAACGTTGGGCTCCCAAACGAAGTTCCCATATTTGGAGGAGCCGTTCCTATACTGGCTGTGGAAAATGTCTGTATGTTTTTGTTGCTTTCATGAACAGAAGTGGTGGCAGTAACTACACTGGGTGAAGGGTTATTAAAGTTGGGTACTGTCGTAGGCAAGTTAACCCTGCCACTCATTCCTGAGCTAGGTGGTGGTCCTGATCTACTAGCATTTGCTGGTGGCATATCTAAGTTGGCAGTTTCAAAACGTCTACGACTCAGTTCAATCATATTCTGCATTTCTGTTTTACTACTCAACAATAGTGTTACTTTTGACCCTTTAATTGTACCACCTGTGCGCATCATACCAAGCCTTGCATCTTCATCAGTGGCAAAAACGATGAAAGCCTCACCCAGTTCACCCCCTACAATATGCACGCCCCCATCAGGAATGGTCAATCCAGAGAAGAAGTGGCGAATGTCCATGGTCCCCGCCACAATTGGGAGACCTTGCAAACGGATGACCACAGCCATGCTGCGCTGAAACCACACACACCTGCAGATGAGAAAAGGCAACGGCCAGGTCAGACTCCTGTTTATCACACCAAGTTTTTAGCTACAAGAATGACCAGCTACCTCGAATGGTCCCTCAAACTATCACAAGCAATGTCGGTTTTTAAATTTGGATATTCTAAAAACTGAGTATCATGTGCCATTTGCAATGTAAAACCTTCACAATTTCAACTTCGAAAAGGAATTGATTTTGGAAACAATTACAAGTTCAGTCCCAAGACTCAAAAGTTTCAGGGGAAAAAACCACCAGAGGTCAGTAAATCACCAATTACATCATTCAGACCACAATTAAGATTTAAGATTTAAAAGAAATGCATAAATCAAATCAGGAAACAAAGTTTAACAATCTATAGGGGAAAAACATGCAAAGGATGCATTAACAGTATTTAAAACTGGCTTAGCATCTTCCTGATAAACCTAACTTCACAAAATTATCGGTGTTATTTTATAAGGCTCAATCTAAAATCCAACAGAACAGAAAACTAATTAATTACAAATAATACTCAACATAAAAGTAGATTCAAATCTCAAATGAAAACTAGCTCCATATTTCACCCTAAAATTCTTAAATTTGCCTTACCACTTTATTTATTAAAGAAAATAACACATAAAATTATTTATTACAGCCCTGGCTGGGTAGCTCAGTTGGTTAGAGCATTATCCTGATACACCAAGGCTGTGGGTTTGATCCTCGGTCAGGGTATATACAAGAATTAACCAATGAATGCATAAATAAGTGGGACAACAAATCAGTGTTTTTCCTTCTCTCAACTCAATTAAAAATTCTTTTAAATTATTTTACAGCCCTGGCTGGTATGGCTCAGTGGACTAAGTGCCAGCCTGCGAACCAAAAGGTTGCCAGTTCAATTCCCAGTCAGGGAACATGCTTGGGTTGTAGGCCAGGTCCCAAGTTGGGGGCATGGGAGAGGCAACTGATCAATGAATCTCTCACACACGGATGTTTTTCTCCCTCTCTTTCTCCCTCCATTCCCCTCTCTCTAAAACTAAATTAATTTAAAAAATTATTTTACAAACAAGGCTAATACCTGCTAAGAATCCAAAAGAAAGACAGAATAAAGTAGCCAAAATTTTAGTTACCTATTTTCATCACTTCAAAAAGTAGAATTTGGTTATAGTGCCATTCACCATGGCTGTTTTAATTAAAATTCAGGTCCAATGACTCATTCCCAAACCCTCCATTAAAAAAAGTCTTGTTTTTCCCATAGGGAAGGGCTGATAATAAAAAAGTGGTATTTTTTGGTTTTGCTTTTTGTTTTAGAACTAGGGTATGAACTTTATTCAGTGACTGCTATAGTTTCTGGCCCAACACAACTCCTGTGGAATTTCTGGGTGCACGCTGATCTCCTTACTGTCCATTTTGATCTAATAAAAAGAAAAGTATCTCCTTAGATTTAAGTAAAATTTTAGTATTTTAGTTCTTACAGCATCTGAAAGTAAATGCCAATGACAGGCCTTTGTAAAAGCAATACAAAACAAATTCTTAGCACTAGAAAAAATATTAATTTGAACTTTATGTGGCCAACAACATAAGGTGTTGCCCAAGCCATCTTAAAAATCAACCTTTAAATAAAAACCTGTTAAACTGGCTCTGTGACCTTACGGGAATTATAAAGTATTTAAACTTTGGTTTTATCTTTTCAAATGAGAACATTAGAAGAGCAAAGTTTCCTGTTGCAAGCTCTAACTCTACAAATCTATGAAATCAGTTTTTCAAAGTTAAATATTATACAAATACTAATTCAATGCAAAAAACCTGTATTATAACTCAATGTTATGATTACGGTACAGAAAAGATAGATTGTTTGGCTCTGACAGTTTTCTCTCACACACACGCGCGCACACACATGCCACCTTCAAATTTAATTCTGAAAGATGGAGACTGGCAAACAGAAAATGCTCTTTATGAGACCATTATAAAACATCAGAAACTGGGCAGAGGGAGGCAGTTTTTATAACTGGTCTGCAAGAGTCAACAAGAAATATACTAAAAAACAATTACACCAGACTTCTTTTTTCTCCTTATTTTACTATTTAGTAGTCTATCAGGAAGTTCATTAAGAAGCTTCCAAATCATTAAATCAAACTCTCATTCCTTACTGACTCTAGAATACTGGCTATATGTGAGCAAAACTGAGACAGCATTTCTGTTCAATTTCAAAAAAAAAAAGCTTAATCATTTCATCACTATACACAGGGGAAACATCATGGGTACTCTAGGTACCCACAACAACTTGAAGGAAAGACCAGTCTGCATTGAGACAATAAAATAGGGACTTGATATGGTCCCAAGAACACAAAAACTGAACATAGGTCTAAAGTGACATACACAGACATCTTCAAACCATATGCTGCTAAGAAAAGGGATTTAGTGAAAGTCTGCAGAAGGTACACATGAAAATATGGTATTCAAAATATGCCCAGATTACCAGTTAGAAAAGAGCTGAGGATTAAACCAAAACAGCACAAGATTTATTCATAAAGCCATCTGAAAAGGAAAAGTTTTTAGGTTCTGAAAAATATGAAGACCTGCTATTTTGCTACTAAGCACCTGTTTGAATCATTTCAACCTGTTTGGAACCTACCTTAATTATTTAATAAGAGGGTTATAGTCCAAGCACTGAGGCTCCATTAAAGCCAAAATCTGTGTTCTAAAAGATATCACTCATTATCTATACCTGTACTCCTAAGGAATATTAAAAACCATGCCAATAACAAGTATCTGTATTTGTAGTCTAAAGGTTACTGAGGAAAGAAACAGCTACTTATTGCCTAGCAATCAGGAATTCAGGAGAAATGCATCCATATAAAACTGACCCCCAAAGGAAGCAACGACTGTTCCTCCACCATGATACCCAATCTATCCCACCCCCATCCCTCAGATGAGCTTGTTTAAAAACAAACAAACAAAAAAAAACACACAACAAAAACCCCACAATTTAGTTACTACACATACTTTCACGTTACTTAATAAGCTAGCTATCTGATTTTATTCAGTATAAAAGCAAACCCTCTATTCAAAGTCTCTTACCTGATAAAACAAGAGATGTATTTTCTTAACAAGAAGTAGAGGCCAAGTCAATCCTGTGGGCAACCAATTAAAACCAACTTTTAGACTGCAATAGAGAATAAACGGAGGCAAAAATCAATGCAGGAAACACAAAACACGCACAGGCCACACTGAACTGTACATTACCAAGGCAAGTCTGAAACCAGAGTACTTCATTAGAATGCATATTAAAAAAAAATTGAAGAAGAAAAAGACATGTACCAAAATCCTACACAGGCTTATTATTCGGTATTGCTTTCAGATTTGAGTATCTCTCAAAACATTACATATTTATATACATCAAGAATGTGTCACAAATTAGTCCAAGAATGAATAAATTAAAACTAACACAGTCATAAAACTCCCAGCTTCTCAGCTGGTAACTGCTTTTATCACTTGATTAAACCAGTACTGAAACTTCTGTAACACAAGTCAAACTATGACCTATTTTCTCAGGTTCCCAACAATTTGTGATGAAAAAGCACAATAATAACAAGTTTGTACAATACCAGTTCCTGAACAAATTAATTAACCAATTCAAGGGTACTCACGGAAATTATTGCAATTAATCTTTCAATATATTTTTTCCTTTGCACCAAAATAACATCAAACACCAAAAAACATAAACAAAGAGATAGATCTGGCTAAAAGGACTAATTCCTAGTTAAAACCACTGGAGTTCAAAACATTATGGAAAAGTGCTGCTTCTTCTAACACCATAACGGTCCCAAGAAACTTGTTTTTTTAAACTCCCTAAAAACAGCTACCATATTAACAGTACTTCCCAAAGTAAAAACAGATCATCTTTCACTGGAATTTTTCCCAAAATGGCAAAGTTAAGCAATTCACAAGCAATATAAATGACCAAGTGATTAGACAACTACACTGAAAAAGTCGTTTTTTAATTCAGAGAAACAAAGTAGAAGAAAATTGTTCCTTTTAGGCATGAAAATTATCAACAGAATACTATTAGAATGAGGCTCATTTTTAACTACTATCTTTCAAGATCAAGAACCATCAGTGAGCTTAATTATCATCACAAAAAATGTTAAAGCAAATTTTAGTGTTACTCCAAAGTTATCTAAAGGACAGGCTAAACATCTTCTAAACAACTACTCAAATTATCCAACAGTGAGATTGTTTTGCCACAAAAAAAGCTATGCAAATATCTCATAACGATGCTTTCAACAACCCAGAGCATTGTATTAATCTTTTTATGCTGTACAAACCGATCTTAATGAAGTCTAAAGAGTTTTCAAATTCATCATTTAAATGGGTCACAAAGGGAAATGTGAAACAGAAAAAAGCTTGCTTTAAGTAAAGGCTATGAGCTAATAAAGAACCAGGGTAATTTTCTAGATAAGCACTTGTGATAAACAGATGATCCCCTACTTGAGATTCCAATTCAAAAGATCTGGTGTGGGGCCAGGGCTTGTGCCCTACAGGTGAGAGAAACAAGTTCCTTAACCTCTTCCCTTCCAGACCTTCTGTCCATCTGGAAAGAAACTGTCTATTCCCAGAAGTTTCTACAGGATTGCCAGAAATAACTGTAACTAGGAGGAAACATCTCATTCCACAAGGAAAAGTTGAGAGGCCCAGCTGAACTTATCAAATGCCTAGTTCAAGGTTTATGTGTTCAATTTACAGTACAAAATCAATCTAAAAGATAAAATGAAAATAATAAAAGTCAATCTAGATATAAATTAGTGAATTTCTATTTAGCACATGGGAAGGTTCATCTCACCCCATACCAAAGAAAAGTACACAGAAAGTTCAAGGTAGAAGCCAGAACTTCACTACTCTTGCTGCTACACCTCCACCTTCAAATAGGCGAGGTATATAAACTGAGAACTTAACTACTTTTGTTTTCAACACCTCACTTTATGAAGAACACAATAATTTAATAAAGGTACCACTATTTTCCAGGAAACCTACTCGTTCCTGTGTTCTAAATGTCAGCTAGCAACTAAATGCCAGATACTAAAATGAAAAAGCTACTTAAATCAATCATCTTAAACTTTGGTGAATTTTAGGATAAAACTGAAACATTTCTATGTAAATACATGTTTTGCCTATGCACAGAGCCTAAGGGTAGGAAAGGAGAAACTGGGCCTTATCTGCCATTAAGTCCACTGATACATATTTCAGAAGATCTAAAGAAGCTTGCTTTAGTAAACTCTTGCCCTTTATGTTAGGAATCAGTCCTAACACAGTGGTCTTGCTTCAGCTTTACAAATACTATATGCATGCATGTGCAAATTACAAATATCTGCTTTAAAGACTATTGACAGGACAGATTTTCTTCTTATTTACTGGCCATTCCAATTACTTGGAATTTCAGAATAAAATGTGTAACAATCATTTATCAGGAAGCCAAGGCACAAACCAGAACTCAACCATTTCCACTCTTCACTGGTAATAAACATCCAATGGTGAATTTTAACTTTGTTCAGTAATCAGTCTTTAATCAGCAAGAACCAGGATACAGCAAAGTTCTTCAGATTTAAAAGAAACAAAAACCAGTACCCCTCAAATGTTCACTTTAGAAGGGCATAACACTATAAACAGCATAATCAAATTATGGTAGGCATTACAAAAGCAAAGACACGCAGGTTTATCCACTTGATTTTGTTCCCATCCCCAAATGGATCACATTTCAGATTCTGGGATCATTCTTAATGAAACAATTCTGACACTCAGGGAGATATACCCTTTGAAAAGACATTAACTCAATGTTCCCAGTCAGTACTCAAAGGCAGCAAACGACATAAGATAGTTATTCCTCCTGCCAAAAAGACTGTAATATTATTTTTCAATCCCCCCAAATGCCAACAAAAATGTTCATTATCTTACTTGATTTAAACTTCAAAGTAACAATATTACTTCTAACCTAGCAGACCACATTCACCCTCACCATTGGTCTTAAGATTTAAAACCTCACTATAAATTTAATGAACTAAACTCTGAAAACCAACAGGTATATGAGTGGTGGTAGTAAAAGCTGATAAAACTATAAATTAGGTTATTTTTCTGCTTACCTAAAACATTTAACAACATTCATTTATTCCATGAACAATTATTAAGTACTTGTGGGCCAAGCAAGAGATACAGAATTTTACAACAGTCCTTGCATTTTGGGATCAGATATCTAAAAACATCTTTTGTGCAACCATTACTGACTCTTAGAAGTTCTTCCTGTAACAGCTGCAAAAAATATTCATCTCAGCTCAATGACAGAATAAAATCAGTATGAAATTGTCACTGGATTTCAGCACCTAGAACATACTGGCCCACAAAATCAAGTTTCACATCTAAAAATTGTACCAGCAGCCCCCAAACTCTCAATATGCAAAGATCAAAACATTTGGCACGTCAAAGAAAGTGAAAAAGCCTGAAGTATACTGGTATTAGCACATAACAGTATGTCCCAAGTAACTACCACAACAGTTTCTAAAATTTCACATTTTTCACCTAATAGATATGAACATAACAAAAATGGAAATTATGCATTACAATTCATAAACAAAATAATAAAATACTTGATCGAGCATGTAAGTGATATAATAAAAATGCATTGTTTCATTTAAAAAAAATTCCAGCAATACTAAGCACATCCTCAGCTTTTATATAAACACGCTAAACATTTCATTTTCTTCAAAAATTACCATAAAATTATTTTAACCACCTGCATAACAGTTCTTCCCAACTTTTTAATATTCTTGGAAAATACCCGAACACAATTACTTTCCACAAATCCAGAAATCCTCCATTCTATCAAAGCTACCAAATTTCAAAACAAGTACAACCAGTATTGTATTAGATTTCTATAATTTAAAAAACCGAAACAAGATAGATCTATATGTCCAGACTTGTAGAATTTTTCTCAACTGTAAACGCTCTATCTACAATGCATTAACAATATACACTAGATAACAAGGTTCAGAGCAATTCACGTTGCTAATACTGCATCTTACAAAAACGACACCATTTTAAACCAGTCAAACAAGTGCTGAGAAATACTCCCGTCAAGTCTCGCCAACAAACCTTCAGCTGCAATCACATTATTTTTCAGTTATACTAAATGGCATCACCCTAATCTTGAATAATAAAGAACGGTTCCTGCCAACTACCCCAATTTACACCAGGTGATCTCTGGGAATCCAGGAGCCAAGGGAGGATTTTAGGGTCTAGAAATCTCTCCTGACGAGCCTGCAACTCTCAGTACACAAATCCCAGAATACGGTTTAGCGCTGAATAACCCGGAATAAACCTCAACCAAGTCACTCAGATTTTTCACTATAAAGCGCACATTGGTGGCATAGAGCCCACGCACTTACCATCGGCAACTAAGCCTCTCTGCACTAGAGTCCATCCCGTCACTAACCTGTAGATCCTAAAAGCTCCTCCCACCCATTTCACGTGGCTGCAAACTAGCACATCTAGCCTCCACTGGAGAGACTCAAATTCACTCTCCATCAAAAGCACCCCCAGACCACATCCCACTGGACCTCCTCCTCCTTCAGCGCTGGAGGCTGTCCTCCAAGGGGTGCCCTCGAGGGTAAGCCCAGCCCCAGCGTTGGGCCTTGGAATCGTTTCAACTACAACCCCCTCCACCTTCAGGCCACGAATTCGGCCAGTTAAGACTTCCTCCCTAGACTTACAAGGCTGTACCGACTACAGCTTCCTCCCCACAGGTGTGTCCTAGTTACACAGATTCCTGGTAAGCCACAGGGCCTCCCTTCCACTTCGGGTGGAGGGAGTGTCCACACTGCGATCTCCTCGCTTTGGAGCAGAGATGTAGTTATAATCTCTGCCCGCTTTGGGGTCATAGAAAATCTTGCTCACTCGGAATACAGGTGTAATTTCACTGCAGTCCCCGTTAGTTCGCAGGCCGCTGGGCCACCCAGCTTTGGCCTCCTCCCTCTCAGACCACGGGGGCGTCCTCGCTATAGCCTCGCCCCCACTTCAGTATGCAGGTTCATCCCCTCTTGCGTCCTTCTTGCACACTCTCAGGCCTCAGAGGCGCAAGTGGCGCCCCAGAGCCCCCGCAGCCGTGCCCGACCCTTTTGTGTGGGGCGCTCACAGCCGCGGGCTCGGAGGCCTCCGAAGGCCCCGCCCCGGGCCACCAAGGGGCGGCTCGAGCCCCGCACAGCCCCGCCCGTTCAGGGGCTGCGGGAGTCTTACCGGGGAGTGCTGCGCGGCACCCGAACCCAGACCCGAGTTACCCCCCGCGCGAGTGCCTCCGCCCCGCGGCCGACAGCCCCTGCGCGAACGGCTTTCCGGAGCCTACAGCAGCCCAGCCACCACCACCTTTGCCGCTTCACAAAATGGCCGCCAGCCCGCTCCGCAGGTCCGCGTTCCAGAAGGGGCGGGGTGAGTTGGTTGACGTCACGGACGAGACGGCGCAAGCGCATTAAGGGTTTCGGGCAATCTCCCGGAATTTACCGGTGTTTGTGGGGAGAAGAGCTTTGAGTCAGTTTGTGCGACTTTTGCGCTTTAGCCAGGCTTTGAGAGAGGAACGCTAGTGCTGGGATGGGTATAGTATCTGGATTCACCCCTCACTGCGCTACTCTGTGCAAATTGCTTCATTTCTTTAAGCCTTTGCGAAACGAGGGAAATATATTGTACCTACCTTACATGGTTATTTTGAGAATTAAAAGAACCATAAAGTGGTATCTAGTTTTATTGATTCCCTGACAGAGGAACCGAAACCTGATTTTTTCCATTTAAAAATTTCAATCAAGGCCCTGACCCGTGTGGCTCAGGTGATTGGGTGTCGTCCTGCAGAGCCAAGGGTCGCTGATTGGATTCCTGGTCAGGGCACATGCCTGGGTTGCGGTTCCCTATGGTAGCGGCGCGTGCCAGAGGTAACTAATCCATGTTTCTCACATCATGTTTCCCTCTCTCCCTCCCTTTCCCTCTTTCTAAAAATAAAATCTTTTTAAAAAATTTCAAGGGAGCCTTATCCACCAGTCTTCATTAACCCATCTACAGATGCATTTCAATTTATTTTACTATAGAAAAATTATACTGATGCTGCTTTAGTCCAGGCCTCCCAGACTCCACTGGCCCTGTATCTACCCTATATCTTCATGAATGTCATGGTAATTGAACTAGTCTTCCAAGACAGATTGAGGAGTCAACTAAAAAACTCAGGAACCAGGCCCAGGGTTGTGGGTTCGTTCCTCCCTCCCGCCGGCCCCGTAAGGGCACATACAAGAATCAACCAATGAATGCACAAATGAGTGGAATAGCAAAATGATGTTTCTCTCTCTCCCTTCTCTAAAATAAATAAATAAATTTAAAAAAAATCAGGGACCCTGCCCTGGCTGGTGTGGCTCAGTGGACTGAGCATCTGGGGACTGGCCTTCGAACCAAAAGATTGCTGATTCAATTGCCAGGCAGGGCACATGCCTGGGATTTGGACCAGGTCCCCAGTTAGGGGCGTGCAAGAAGCAACTGATGGATGTATCTCTCACACACTGATGTTTCTCTCCCTTTCTCCCTCCCTTCCCCTCTTTCTAAAAGTAAATAAAGTCTTTTAAAGAAAAAAATTTTAAAAAGTCAGGGGCCCTGACCAGTATAACTCAGTTGTTTGGGCATTGTCCAGTAAAGCGAAAGGTCCCACTTGGATTCACCATCAAGGCACATGCCTAGGTTGAGCTTTGGTCCTGATTGGGGCGGTGGGAGAAGCAACCAATTGATGCTTCTCTCTCACATCAGTTTCTCTCCCTCTAGATCTCCCTCCCTTACTCTTTCTAAAAATGAATGAATGAATGAATGAATTAAAAAATATCAGGGACCAAATTCCCACAACTCTAACAAGCTTTTGGGAAGATATGTTTGGCAGACTTTCCTAGTGCTAGCCCAGTGTGCCAAAACCACCAAATTAAAAAACTAGGCCACACATTTTGTTTTTTTATTCCTCAGCCAAGGACATGTTTTTTATTGATTTTAGAGAGGAAGGAAGTGAGGGGGACAGAGAGAGAGAAATTAGTGTGAGAGAGTAACATCAGTTGGTTGCCTTCTGTACACACCCCAACCAGGAAGACAACCCAAACTCTAGGTATACAACCTGACTGAGAATCAAACCCACAAACTTTTGGTGTATGGGAGGATGCTCCAACCAACTGAGCCACTCAGCCAGGATGGGGGCCACACTTTTAAACCAAATCTATATTTTATTATATATACTCTTTGTAGGTACAGTACATTAAAAAACAAACAAAAACAAACAAAAAAACGCTGCTAAATGCAACATAGTATCTTAGTTGGATCCTGGAACAGAGAAGGGATATTAGTGGGAAAACCTTTGAAATCTGAATAAAATCTGAGGTTTAGTTAATATTAATGTACAGGTGTTAATCTCTTACTTTTAACAAATGTACCAAAGATGTTAAGTGAGAGGAAGTCAGGTGATGGATATATAACTCTGTACTATCTTTGCAACCTTTTGCTAAATCTAAAATTATTTAAAATACAGGCCTGGCAGGATAGTTCAGTTGGTTATAGTGTCATCCAATACACCAAAGTTGCAGGTTTGATCCCCGGTCAGATCACATACAAGAAGCAACCAATGACTGCATAAATAAGTGGACAAACAAATTGATGTTCCTCTTTCTTTCATCAATAAATTTAAAAAATACATACATAGCCCTGACTGGTGTGGCTCAGTGAATTGAGTATCAACCTGTGAACTGAAAGGTCACCGGTTTGATTCCCATTCAGGGCACACGCCTGGGTTGTGGGCCAGGTCCCCAGCTGGAGGTGTGAGAGAGGCAACCAATCTATATATCTCTCACACATCGGTGTTTTTCTCCCTGTCTTTCTCCCTTTTCATCTCTCTAAAAATAAATAAATAAGCCCTGGTTGGTGTGGCTCAGTGGATTGAGTGCCAGCCTGGGAATCAAAGGGTCCCAGTCAGGGCACATGCCTGGGCTGTGAGCCAGGTCCCTGGTAAGGGGTCATGAGAGAGGCAACCACACATTGATGTTTCTCCTCCTCTCTTTCTCCTTTCCTTCTTCTCTGTCTAAAAATAAATAAAATCCTTTTAAAAAATTAAAAAAGTAAAAATAAATAAAATCTTTAAAAATAAATACATAAATCAAATTATTCATAATTTAAATTTTATTTTAAAAAATTCTATAATTTCATCTCTTTCTCCTATCCATCTGCATTCACCATACTTTAGCTTAGTGCCTTTCAAACTTTTGACCACCACTCACATAAGAAATACATTTCCAACTTGGTACATGTATGCAAATATGTAACTATAAAATATTTAAAATATGTGTGATGTAGTCTGTAATTTATTTCACTCTCACTTGTATGTGTGCTGGTAACTACCCACCTGTGGTTTCAGATCCACAAATGGAAAACAACACCGGCTGCACTGGCCTTCTGCTGGTTTCTCAAATATGCCATGCTTTTTCATACCTCAGGCCCTTTGCTTTTGCTGCTGTTTCTCATCCCTCACTCATTCCTAGTGCTATCCATGACTGGAAATCACATTTTTGCTGAACTAACAAGTCCTCAGAAAAACTTTCATAGTATCCCTGGCATAGTAGTTTCTCCCCACTATTTCATCACCACTATTTCCTTTATTACCACTCCAATTCTGTCAAAGCACTCATCACAACCTATAATAACCTTATTTGTTTACTCTCTGTTTTCTGTCTCTCCGCAAGAATGAGGGTAAGGTCCTTTTTGGTCCTGTTTTCCAGTGTCCAGAACAATATCAGGCTCCTGACAGGCACTCAAATAATTGCTGAGAGAAGAGAGATGCAAGAAGACTGAGTCATCTATGGAAATCAAATGTAGTAATAGTCTGCTCTACAATTCCCAAGCGCATATTGAAATTTTCCCTGGGCTTCTTATAAAGTTACAGAGTAAACAGAGGAATGTGATTTTATTTCTTCATTCTGTAAATTAACAAACTTTTAAAAAGAAACAAATGTTTAGAATAATAGGTAGAATCATACAGACATGTCTTACTCCACTAGGTCAAAAGAAAAGTACCCAAGGACAGAAAGACACACTTTCTAAGATCTGTTCAGTCTACAATCAATATGAAGAGGTGGCCTTGGGAGCCACAAAAAAGATTAAATCTAGTTGATTACACTTGTTCCTGAAGGAATCAGTCTTACCAGTAGCTGTACGCAACAACTCAACTGTCCACGTACAGCATTGGGGTCCCTGAACAAAGAGCCTTCTTTCAGTTCTGGCTCTCCCCACCAAGGATACAGACATGTCCAGCAGCAATATTGTAACAAATGTCCCTCCTGTTTCAGGGTGAGATGTACACTCACATCAGAGCGGAGAAGGACTCCTGAGAAATGGGGAGCATTCCCCACCAAAGAAGCTGAGACCCCAGAAAGATAATATTCCTGTGTTTCTGTCTTGGAGATGAGCTGATGCTGAAGTCAACTGGGTTATATCAATTCCGGTTTGAACATGAAAACAACCACTGGGTGTAACAAGGTGCTGGGCTGTGCATGGGTTGATGAGGCAGGAGCAGCCAGGCCAGCACATAGTCAGAGGCCCTCTCTTCTAGTGTTGGGTCCACTTGATGCTCTTAAGGTCAATGCCATCCTGCACCATCTCCCAGAGAGGGCTGCCAAAGAGAAGAGGTACTGGGTGAGTGATGGCTTAAGGGAAGAAGTTGCCAATATTGGCTCCTAGGCCAAGAATCCTATATTAATGAGAGTGTTCCTATACTTAATCTACAAGTCACTAATTTTGTATTCATATCGCTGCAATGACAACTATTAATACTATCAGTAACAATAATGAAAAACATCTAAATGTATGTACTTTTTTAGTTTATAGAAACATTTTTTCAGCCTTCGCTGGTGTGGCTTAGTGGACTGAGAGCTGGCCTGCGAACCAAAGGGTTGCTGGTCTGATTCCTGGTCAGGGCACATGCCTGGGTTGCAGGCCAGATCCCTAGTAGGGGGTGTGCAAGAGGCAACCACACATTGATGTTTCTCTCCTCTTTCTCCCTCCTTTCCCTGCTCTAAAACTAAATAAATCTTTAAAAAAAACCATATTTTATCATATTCTGAAAACTAGTAGCCGAGGAGATCCAGTTTCTTGCTTTGTGGAACCCCTAAAACCTAAAATCCAAGTAACTGTGGTTTCCAGCTGTGTAAACTCAAGAGCACGAAGACAAGAGAAGCCAGCACTGCAATCTCTTGCAAAGGTCTCTGGTACAACAGTGCAGACCTCATCTCTCGAAGACGCTTCACATGGTGAATGCACTTTTCAGCTGTGTAGTCCACTTCCTCCTCTGTAGTGAAACGGCCAATGCCAAACCTGAAGAAGGCACAGGAGAAGAGCTCTGCATCAGAGCTTGGGCACGGAGGTAAATACATTCAGCAAATACTCAGTGAGGCTCTACTCCACAAAGAACATGGAGAGAACATGGCCCCTCCCCTCTAGGACAGAGATTCTCAGCGTTTCTATGTTTGTGGACCAGAATCCCCTGAGACGTTTCCTACTCTTTCAGACCTAGTGAATCAGAATCTCTGAGTGTGGGCCTGAGAAATCTTCATCTTGCACAAACTTCCCAGGTGATATTCAATGACATCTGAAAATCACAACTCTAGAAACTTTCATGAAGAATTAAAGAATAAGGAGCCCTCAATGGTGTAGCTCAGTGGATTGAGTGCAGGCCTGCAAACCAAAGGGTTGTCAGTTTGATTCCCAGTCAGGGCACATGCCTGGGTTGCAGGCCAGGCCCCTAGTAGGGGACACATGAGAGGTAACACACATTGATGTTTCTCTCCCTTCCTTCCCCTCTGTCTAAACATAAATAAATTCTTAAAAGAAAGAAAGAATAAGGAAAACGAGATTGAGGAACACTATAACAGGAAGTGAAATCCACCAAAGAAGATGCACCTTAACGGACTGACCTGATAGAAGAGTGAGCTAAATCCTCATCAGTGCCAATTGCTCGAAGGACATACGAGGGCTCCAGGGATGCAGAGGTGCAGGCACTGAGGAAAAAGACACAGAGCCTTGCTCAGTTCACCACTGACATCTGCTTTTAGCCTCGAACCTCAGTCTTGCTCCCACCCCTCAGGTCCCTGAAGTTGTACCACAGAGACAAAAGAGATATTCTCATTTGTCGGAGCTAAAGGGCCTGATGCTACCCACATCTTCTGGGATATGAATCTAGCTCACTTGGCCCTTAGGAAAAATAAACGCCTTGAACAAGGACACTCCCAAAGCGTGACACTGCACGGACTGGTCTGACAAGAGGCAGCAGGCCATGTGCTCACTCCCCTACGACTGAATACACCATACTGTACCAGCCTAAAGGACAGCTAAACCCTTGGTGGCCTTTGAAACATACTTCAATTCTAGAAGGCCTGCCACAGCACTGGTAATATAATATTAGAACAGATACATGCAACTTCTGGGTCAACGAAACGCACAAAATTCTACCCCAGGAAGCCCTCCTAGAGTGGCAAATTTCAGCCTGTACCTAGCTGGCTAAAAGAAACCCAGATGCCTACAAAATGACCTTTACTCTTAACCAACAGCTCCTGTGCCTGTCATCTCTACACTAGAAGCTTAATAATCTGTTATGACACTTAGAAGCCAGGCTAATCAGTCCTGCCACAGTCACTGTCTCTCTGGTCCAACTTACCTCCCCGAAGATAAGGCAACATCCTTGAGTGCCATCAGTAGACTCTCCCCTTCCACATAGGCAAAGGAGAGGTTGATACAGCCTGGAGGAAAGAACCACTATGAGAGGAGTCTCAGGCTCTTCCAGAATGGGAATAGAAAGGGCTTGTTGGTACCTGGGTAATGGTGCTCAGGGTCCCCATTCATCACCACATCTGGAAGGCTCTTCATTATCTTCTGTGTCAGCCGCTCTGCTAACTTGGAAATTCGCTTGTGGTCATACTGAGGAACACGCAAGGGAGAGCTAAGCATGGTGACCATCGACAGCACAGAAACACACAGGATGGGAGCCCTTCTTCTCCCGAGCCTGGAGTGACCCTGCATCAGACCCACCTCTCGTCCTGTGTTACTCATGGAGAACACTGTATCCCCAGCAAAATAACCGGACACATGGTTCTAATAACCCCCAAATAAATGAGCTGATAACTACTGAAAGGGCCTGGATTTTGGAGTTCATAACATCTCTCAAGAACAAGATGCCAGAAGCACCAGGACGAGGATGGTTTTCTTTCTTTTTTTAAAAAATATATTTTATTGATTATGCTATTACAGTTGTCCCATTTTCCCTCCTTCACTCCCCTCCACCCTGCACACCCCCTCCCACCCACATTCCCCCCCTTTAGTTCATGTCCATGTGTCATACTTATAAGTTCTTTAGCTTAGGATGGTTTTCTTAAACCTCCTCTTTGGGTAGAGATCTGACTCGGTCATGCCAAGAAGCCTCTAACAGGAGACCCAGCACAGGGGAAGAAGCTGTGAGAGGGAACTGCTCTCTCCATACCTCCATCTCTTGCTGTGCCACTTCACACGCAGCCCCCAGCCCCACCACCAAGGGTGTGGGCACTGTCCCCGACCGCATACCCCGCTCCTGCCCCCCTCCACTCTGCAGGGCCTCTACACGCACTCGGGGCCGGCGGCGAATATAGATGGCACCAACCCCTGGGAAGCAAAGTTTGTTACAAAAAAGAGAGAAAGAAAAGTGCAGGTGAAATAAAATATCACTTTCCAAAGGGGTCAAAATATTCTTTTAACTTTTATGTAAACTTGACATAAAAGAAGTTGGGGGAAAAGAAAAAACAGCAGTAAAAGCATACACAATAGTTATCAAAATTATTTAACATCAGGAAGGTAACTAGCAGAAGGAGGAGTAAAGGCTCATTTTAAATTTAAAGTAACTCCTTGCCCTGGCAGGGTAGCTCAGTTGGCTAGCATCGTCCCATACACCAAAAAGGTTGAGTTCTATCCCTGGTCAGGGCACATACAAGAAACAAGCAATGAATGCATAAATAAGTGGAACAACAAATCAATGTTTCTCTCTTTCTGCCCTCCTCCCTTTTTCTCTGTAAAATTAATAAATTTAAAAAAATAAAAAATAAAAATAAAGTAGCTCCCTGGCCCAGTGCCTCCACTGGTTGGAGTGTCATCCCATACACCAAAAGGTTGTGGGTTCAATCTCCAGTTGGGAGCACACACATATATAAATACATCATCAATTAAAGACAATAAAGGCAACACTTTAGTTAAAGACAGAATGGCAGTTGGGCTCTTTAAAATAACAGCTTACAAAAATACTCTGTGACTTCTGGGAACCTTTAGAGGAAGTCATCTTACATGCTTCCAAGAGCTATCACACCCTTTTCCACAGGGTGTACACTCAGATGACACACCCTGCAGACACAGAGTGTGTACTGGCATTCTGAACCCCCACAGGACCTCACCCCAGAGACAGAGGAGGGGCTGTTTGTTTTTTTATGGTTACCTCCATAAGATAGTGGGCAACAGTATCTTCACAAAGTTGGGGTGAAGAGGCAGAATTCTAATTAGAAAACATCCCTAGGCCAAGAGCACATGTAATAGACAAGTATTCTTTTTTTTTTTTTTTTTTTACTTTAAGAAAATGTTTTTAAATTTTAATTGTTGTTCTTGTACAGTTTTCTGTCTTTTACTCCCATCCCAGCCCACCGCCCCAGCCCTCCCCACCTCCCTCCCATTTCCACGCCCCCCTAGTTTTTGTCCATGTGTCCTTTATACTTGTTGCTCGGAATAGACAAGTATTCTTGAGAGACGTAAGAGGAGCACACAGACCACTAGGTCCAGGAACAAACACTGACAGATGTACAACCCACACAATCTTCCTCTAGGCTAAAGCAAGATGCAGGGGAATGAAGAACTCAAAGAATATTGCTCTACATAGAGGGGAGACAAGGACTTAACCCCTGTTCTTCAACCAAATGGATGCCTACATGCCTCCTAAGAATTTTCTAAAGAGAACAGGGAAGAATGGTCTGCTACACTGCAACTATGAAGATTACAAACAGGCGAGTGTTCTTGGCTATTGTTAAACGACACTTGCAGAGTACTCTCCCTCTTGGCAGCACCCCTCCATGCCTTTCCCACCCGCTCTTCTTCCCCCAAAGCCTGTTACCTTCGCCTTTCCCTCTCCTAAGCCTTGTCCAAGGGCCGTTTCTTTTGCCTCTGTAACTTGTTTCTCGAGCCTACACAGCCTGGCTGGCTCAATTCTACCACTTCTGTAACTTTCTAAGTAAACTTTCTCTTATAATTTGAAAAATATATATGTACATATAAATAAATAAATGACACTTGCATTCTGCAAGGCACTCTGAATTTACAACTTCTGAGAGCAATGGACATCCCGAATGAGTCCAAGGAACACCTGTGAAGGGGTTTACTAGGAAGTGCAGAGCAGAGAAACTGGAAGAGGGGCTGGTACCTTTGGGACCATAGATTTTGTGGCCACTGATGCTCATGAGATCAATTTTCATGTCGTTGACATCAAGAGGGATTTTTCCAACAGCCTGGGCTGCATCGGTATGGAAATGGACCTTTCTGGAACTACAGATCTGTCCTGGGGAAACAACAGAGGAGCAGAACCATAACACAATGTTGGGAATTCACCTGGCAGCGGTCCCGCAGTGTGTACCATGAGCTCTAGGGCAAAACTGCATCAGGCATTAGCCTCTAGCTGTAGAAATCATTCTCTCTCTCTCTTCAACACTGGTCTTTCAATATATCAGATTAACTTTCATATTCTTTTTGATTTTAAAAGAGGCAGAGATTAACAGATAGATTTGCTAATATGACTAAGGTTACAGGGTGCGTCTCTAGGTCTAAGTGAGCACAGTAAAGAGATAAAGGTGAAAAAGGTCGAAGAGGAAGAGAAAAAAGAATAAAGGGTTATTTTGTTTGTTTTTTGTTTACTGCACCAACTGCAGAAAAATGAAAAGAACATAAAACGTACTAGACCTGGATTCAAATATTGGCTATGCCATTTACAATGTCTCTTTCCCCAGATTTTCTCACTGTACTCTCTGAAGTGTTACAGATGCCAGCCCACTCCCACTCCTCAGATGAATCCCAGTGGTGGGCGAGCATCAGGTAAGTATCCAGGATACTCACCTATTTCTACAATGGGCTGCTTCACTCCAATCTCATTGTTCACAGCCATGACTGAGACCAGGCTGGTATCAGGCTGGATGGCAGCTTCTAGGTCCTAAGAATATCAGGAGTAAGGAGACTATATACAGTACCACCAAGTAGTCCTCCCAAACTTAGAATGTAAGCAAGCTCAGTCTCGGAAAGGTGCCTTTTGCTACACACGTGTCAGAATGGTTTAAATAAGAATAGTGACAATACAAAAATGCTGGCGAGGACGCAAAGAAACTCAATCACTCATACACTATTTGTGGGAATATAAAATGGTACAGCCACACTGAAAAACACTTTGGCAATTTTAGTTCTTTATAAAACTTGTGAACAAAAAGGGGTGCTGTGATAAATCAATGACCAAAAGTAACTTCACATGGTGATCTGGTCAAAAATTCCTAACTGGACCCTGGCCGGGTAGCTCAGTTGACTAGAGTATCATCCTGCTATGCTAAGGTGGCGAATTCAATCTCCAGTCAGGGCACGTACAGGAGACAACCAATGAATGTATAGATAAGTGGAACAACAAATTGATGTTTCTCTCTTCCCCGTTCTCTCTCTAAAAAATCAATTTAAAAAATTGTTTTAAGTCTGGGACCTGATGAAACAAAATGGATTACTGGGTACCTATTTATAAAAAAAAAAAAAAAAAAAAAAAAAAATCCTAACTGAACTGGTGTGGTGGGTACTCATGCCCCAGGCCTATAACTTCTTTAGTAAAGGGTTTATCTTTGCCTTAAGCAAACCCTGTCCATTGTTCTTGGCCACCTAGGTAAACACACCTTTGAAAAGCCAGAGTAATGCTCTTTTCCATACCCCTCAAAGGTGTAACCACCCTCAATGAGCACATAATCTTGTTAATTATCCTGTAAACCAATCCTAGAGATTTCCTCATCTTGTAGTCTTCTTCCTTCATGTAATTGTCCTTGTTTCCACCTTAATTCCAAATGTACATGACAGAGTCCTGTCTACAAACTACATTTTAGGATTTATCTAGGGATGCTAGTAACCAAAACCTGGTGGACTAGATGCTTGGACTCACTAGATGAAACAGACACATAAGGACATGGGGTAAAAAGGGAAACATTCTTCTAAAAAACTACCCTTCCTCTTTAGAGTGATGAGAGACATCAGTGTAAGGGAGGAAGAGGTCGGAGCTTTGCTATGGTGTGAGCCCCTGGCACCCTGCATACATGTCCAGTGGCTCCCACACAAACCAGGAAGCACCAATAAAGCTGAGAAATACATCCTTGGAGAAAAGGAAGATGGTAGAAGAGATGAAAGGAGAATATTGAAAGGATAAAGTCTGCATTATTTGCTATTGTGGTGCCATTTACTGAGCAGGCCTGTGCCCTTGTTAAACCTGACTGCCATTTTACTCTCCTGAGCTTATGTCCTCAGGACTGGAAATTACTGGAAAGCAAGAACAGAACTTGACTAATGGCCCTTCCCCCCACCCCTAGAGCCGCAGGCAAAAGATAGCATTGGAGCAAACTGCAGCTTATTCAAAACCGATGGAACCTTCCTTGTATTACAATGCCCCAAAGAGCCCAGAGGCCACACAACAGCAACCCCACCCACCCTGTATACTCCAACAAAAACTCAAAGCCCTCACCCCTCAGTGCTGGTGTATGTCTCCATGCCTTGCCCCTCTCTTCTCTTGGAGAGTGAGTAAAAACTTTACTCTCTGCCAGGGGCATCCAACCTGCCATCCAAGGGCCACAGGCAGCCCAGGATGGCTATGAATGCAGTCCAACACAAAATCGTAAATTTACCTAAAACCTTTTTTTGCTCATCAGTTTTTGTTTGTGTTTTTGTATTGAATGTGTGGCCCAAGACAGCTCTTCTTCTTCCATTGTGGCCCAGAGACACCAAAAGGTTGGATTCCCCTGCCTATGCTCTCTTCTCTTTGTGAAGTTGTTCACAGCCCACGTCAGTTACGGACCACCCTACCAAATATACTCTCAGGTTCTCTGCCAGGCCTACATCTCCAAGCCCCACCCGCATCACTAGCTCTAGTCTTTCCTTTGAGCTTGAGCTGAGGCAGAAGAGGGAGGTTTATAGGCTGAAGCCATGCTGCTCCAAATTTTCCCCTCCAGCCAGGAGCCACTCCTACCTTCAGGTCAATGATCCCACTCTTCTTCACTGGGAGGTAGGTGACCTGAAAGCCCTCAGCTTCCAGTGAACGGCAAGAGTCCAGGACACATTTGTGTTCTGTCTGCGTGGTGATCAAGTGCTTTTTCCGTGACCTATAAAACCTGGCCACCCCCTATAAGTTGGTGGTGGTGGAAGGAAGGAGAATATACTCAGAGAGACAGCAATGACTTTAACCCCATTTGCAAAGGGAGAGTGGGCAAGGGTGGTGAAGGTATAAAGCCAGCCCCATTTGCTATTATGGCGCCATCTGCCTTGCAGACCTATGACCTTGTTAAACATGACTGCCATTTTATTCTTCTGAGTTTACGTTCCCCGGGACATAAATTATTGGACATTACTGGAAAACAAGAACAAAACTAACCACTCCCTACAGACATAGGAGGAAGAAAACATGGGAACAAACTGCAGCCTCCTGTTATAATGCCCCAAGTGCCCAGGGACCACAGGAGAGCAACCCCCAGCCTTTTGTAATCTAATTATAATCCAATAAAAGCTCAAAGCCCTAACCCCTTGGGGCAGGAGTATCCCTTCACACCATGCCCCTCTTCTTTCTTGCAGAGTGAATAAGAACTTTACTCTCCACACTTTCTTCTCTTTGTGAATTCTTTCACAGCCCACATCACCGACCACCCTAACAGGTGGTATGCCCCAACATCAATTCCCTGACACTGACTGGATGTCCTATAAATCAATTTAATCCTGATGCTAACACCCAGAGTTCATGCAAATCTCAAAGGTTAAAGGGCTCAGTCCCAAAAGACTGTTCCCACTTCAAATGTGAGCCATGAGTCCTGCGTTTCACAAGCACCACCCATACTTCTGCTCAGCTGGCTCCAAATTCAGGGCTTCCCACAGCCCTCTGAAGTTCAATAATTCACTAGAACAACTCACAAAACTCACTAAAAGTGCTGTGCTTATCATTAGGGTTTTATTACAAAAGAATACAACTCAGGAACAGACAAATGGAAGAGATGCATAGGGTGAGGTCTGGAGTGGGCGGGGGCACAGGGCTTCTGTGCTTTCTCCTTGTGGAATCTAGGCACACCACCTTCTCAGCACACCCATGAGTTCACCAACATGGAAGCTCCTCCCAGCCTCGAAGTCCAGAGTTTTTATGGGGTTTTCATTATGTGGGCATTATGATTGAATCTTTGGCCACAGGACTGAACTCGATCTCCAGCCCCATTATCCTCCTCAGAGGAGACTAGAGCTGGAAGTTCCAACCCTCTAATCACATTCTTGATAGTTCTGGAGTGACCAGCCTGTCCCTTGAAACTAGGGTCCATTGCCCTGGCTCAGTTGTTTAGAGAATTGTCCCCATTACCCCAAGGTTGTGAGTTTAATCCCCTGCCAGGCACATACAAGAATCAACCAATAAGCCCTGGCTGGTATGGCTCAGTGGATTGAGTACTGGACTGAGAAGCAAGGGGGTCACTGGTTAGATTCCCATTCGAGTACATGCCTGGGTTGCAGGCCCAGTCCCCAGTGGGGGGTGCATGGGAAGTAACCACACACTGATGTTTCTCTCCCTTTCTTTCTCCCTCCCTTCCCCTCTCTCTAAAGATAAATAAAATCTAAAAAATAAATAAAAAGAATCAACCAATGAATGCATAAATGAATGGAACAGCAAATTGATATCTCTCCCTTTATCCTCCCCTATTTTCTCTCTTTCTAAAATCAATAAAAAATAAATAAAAAGAAAGAAACTAAGGGCCCACCATGAATCACCTCATTACCATAAACCCAGATGTGGTTCAAAGGGGCTTGTTTTGAATAAGAAATGACAATCTTATCATTCAGGAAACTCCAAAGGTTTTCAAAGCTCTGTACCAGGAACAGAGAAAAAGACCAACTATATTCACAGGTGGAAAATAGGGAACACACCTATTGTATCTCCCCAAGCAAAAGCCTCTCTCTTTTATTTCTGTTTAAATAGCAAAACATGCAAATATGGTGATACTGATACCCAAAGCTGGCAGTGTGGAAGTGAAACTCATACACTTACTGCTTATGGCAGTATTTATGCTATAACTCTTCAGAGAATTATATAGAAAGATGTCTTAAAAGCTGTATTCACATTCTTTAACTGTGATTCCTCTTTTGGGAGTTTGCCTTAGGGAAATATTGCAAAAGCTAGATGAAGCCATAGAGACAAAATATGCTTTAGTGATATTTACAATCCTCAAGAAACATGGAAAGGTTAAACACATCCAACAAGAGAAGTAATAATAAAATAAATACTAAGTTGGAAAAATACAAACTCCATAAACAAGAATGTAGTTATATTAAAAATAAAGGAGTTGGAAATGGAAGAACATAGGACATGTTATTAATAGCTACAGAAGAATAAATATGACATGCTACAATTTGTGAAAATATTAAAAGCAAATTTGTATACATGTAGAGATTTTTCTGAAACAACACTAAACAGAACTAGTTTAGAATTAACAGAATTAACTTCACAGACCAGGACTTGTGGTAAGAATAGGGGAGAAAGACTTACACTTTATGTGAAACTTTTCTATGGAATTAAAAAATCTTACCACAAATGCATGAATTATTTTCTAAAAATTAAAAAGAAAATGTGAAACCCCATTCCTCCAGCACTTATAATAGAACACTACTTTAAAAGCAGAATATAAAACCAATTAGGCTAAATTTATTTATTTACTTTTTAAAGATTTTATTTATTTTTAGACAGAGGGGAAGGGTAGGAGAAAGAGAGGGAGAGAAACATCGATGTGTGGTTACCTCTTGTGCAACTGGGGACCTGAACCACAACCCAGGCAGGTGCCCTGACTGGAAATTGAACCAGTGACCCTTTGGTTCGCAGGCTGTCAGTCAATCCACTGGGC
The DNA here is from genome assembly GCA_004027475.1 of Anoura caudifer. Lineage (NCBI taxonomy): Eukaryota > Metazoa > Chordata > Mammalia > Chiroptera > Phyllostomidae > Anoura > Anoura caudifer. The sequence continues at coordinate 57,590 of PVKU01004548.1, forward strand.
CACACTAGCCAGGGCCCAATTAGGCTAAATTTAAAACAACGTAAAAACTGTATGTTCTTAAAGACAAGGAATACAAAAAGGAAAACGTTTAAAAGCTCCCCTTCTCCTATCCCACTTACTCATAGTGTAGAATGCTCTAATAGCAGATATAGATTTACTCTACCCATCCAGGAGACTAAGGGGAACGGTGTCACAACTATTCTTAGCAATACTTAATCTAGGTTTGGGATCTGTGTAACCTTTCAAAACAAACATTTTCAAAGTTCTGAAACCATCCTCATTTCTTGGAGGGACTTGGCTCTGCGATCTCTGCAGTCTCTGCAGTCCAAAGAAAGGACGATTTCCTGCTAACAGGACCAGGCAGAATGCTGATGATTCTGGAGCCTGTCCCATGCCTCCTATGCTGAGGACAGGTCAAAAAAAAAAAAAAGAAAAGAAAAGAAAAGAAATACTGGAAGCAAAGTTGAGAGACAACAGTAAGAGGGGGTAAAGCTAGAGATGAACTAACAACAGCCCACAATTTATCAGAATCAGGGCACTTACATAAGTGATCCTAGTAACCAGGCTCAATCAAAGGTGATTATGTTCTAGGAAGCATATGATGAGTGAGAGTGGAATTATACTTTTGTAAGTATCAGACATCTGTATGTCCCCAGGACAGAGTGACTTCTCCCAGAATGGGCGACCAAATGAATGCCACAGAAACCAACACCTGAAAATGGGGGCATCTAAAGAAACGGGAGGAGCCCTGGGTGGTGTGGCTTGGTGGATTGTGTGCCACAATCGATTATTATCTCCTCCTTCTCCCTTCCTTCCCCCTCTCTAGAAATAAAGAAATAAACTCTTTAAAAAAATAAAGAAATGGCAGAAACTTGTTGCAAATAGATCTGATTAGAAAGAAAAGGGAAGGTGCAGAGGAGGGAAGCTCTGAAATCATACATATAAGGGTGAAGCTGAGAAACATGCCCAGTTACAAATGCATTCTGGATTTCACTGTGACTAAATCACTTCATCTCTGAAGTAGCTGCTGTCCCCCCAAATTAAGTGATTAATAGTCCAAGAACCACTTCCTTTCCTATCCAACTACCTTACTAAATTCAGTTCAATAGGATCAAAGGGTTGAAGGAAACAAAAAAAAATCAGAGTTTGTGTTTGTGTCCTTTCTTTACAATAGGGTGGGAGTAGGTAGCTGGGAAATACATGCATAAGCCCAGATGATAGAAGGACACCATCTCCCAAGTGAAGAAACCCAATATGCCCTTTGGTTCCCTTTGCTTACCTTAATTGCTATATTATTGGATTCAGTAGCACCACTAGTGAAAATGATCTCACGAGGATCTGCCCCAATGAGAGATGCTACTTGCTGCAAACCAAGAAACAGAGATAAATAACATCAGTTGCCCAGGAAAGTAGTTAGTTACAGGATACAGCTAGGACAGAGCTCTGGATCAAGAAAAGCTCCACTGCATTCTATCAACTGCCCAAGAAGAAGTTCTGCACCCAGTAGGGTCAGGCAAGGATAAATTCAGTTACATCCTAGATCCCAGGCTCTTTTTCAGCCCAATACAAAATAATAATAATAACAGTGGTGTTTTTAAGAAATCATTATCGATACATATTTTTTTTTGTGGGGGGGAGGGTTAATAAACACATCATGGTCAGTATTATCTCATTTAATTCACCCACTAACCCTAGGAAGTAGGAATTATTACAATCTTATCTGCAATGTAAGGAAACTTAGGCTTGGAGAAATTAGATAAGAAAATGTGGGAACTAATCAAATGCCTTCAGAGGGACTCCAAAGCCTCCTCTCTGAATATTTCTGAAAGAGCCCCAAACCATTTCTACCTCCACCCACACTTACCGAGAAGGAAATGCCTCCCACAGGCCACTGAATCTTGCCATCAGTACCTCCTAGACTCATATGTACTAACCTGGCGAGAACGTTCCATGGCTGCCTCACTCTCCCAGCCATAAGCATGTGTCCGGGAGTGTGGGTTCCCATAGAAGTTGACAAGGTAAGGGAGCATGGCATCAAGCACTCGAGGGTCCTATGCACAACAGAATAGATCAGTCTTTTTGAGGCCATAGTTAACTCAGGTCCCACTCCATTTCCTCAGACGTCTCCCAGCAGACTCCCAAACCTTCATACACTGTTTAGATTAGGCTACAAACATTCTTATAGCCCCTCAGATACTAAACAAACATCAACCTACTACGCTCCCACTCCCAATCCATCTTAAATCAGGCTATTCTACCTTCTCCCAGGGTAATCTACAAACATTGTTTTGTCCTGACAGCCATTTCTGCAGGTGTTTCCATTCCTACTAGGAAATGTGATCTACAAGGGGCCAGGGCATGACAGAGTCCACGTGTTAGTAAAACCTTGCATTAATATTCAAGTGCTTATCATGTGCCAAGCTGCTATAGGCTGATTCATGTCTTTTCATCCATTTACTACTTGCCCAAATTCACAGTTACTAAGCAGCAGTCCTGCTAATTCCAAAGCCCATGCTTTTAACTAGTATTATAGTGCCTTCACTGAAGCGATTTGAACAAGATCAATAGCTTGGAAGTAGCTGAGCCATTTCTAGTGGACTATAACTTAAGCCTCCTAATTCCCGGCTCACTGCTTTTTCCAGCACACACTCATCAATGGCTCTTAGTTCTACAAGGATCCAGCCATTTCTCGACATTGTCTCGTCTACAATATAATTCCTAAAAACAGCATTGGGAAGAGCTGCCCCTCCATCCTTACCAGAGGAGTCGTAGCTTGCACATCCATATACAGAGGTCGCAGCACTGACTCCACCTCGGGAGCAGAGGCTGTATCTGAGGGAACATTGGACTGGGGAGCATGGTCTAAAACTGACAAAAATATGGAACGGAGGGGCCCAGTGAGAACGGATGCAACTCTGGACACAGAGTATTCAAGACAGCAGAAGGCAAAAGCCGGATGGAGATAAGTTTAAGGAATGTTGGGGTTGAATCTTAATGAAAAAGAAGACATCAGAGGATTTGAGCAAACTGTGAAAGAAGGTAAGGGACAAAGACAGGGTTCTTAGAAGGGGATGCTGGCACAATATTCAAATTACATTGTTGGGTGTGGGGATAGGTCTGAAAGGGCAAGGCCATTTAGAAGGAATGTGGAGACACAGTAGGTAAAACCTCCTTTAAAGGTCACTGGCTAAACGACTAGCATCTCTAAAAGTTGGCCAGAAGTCTGAAGGCCAAGCCTAAGGCTCTGAGGGTCTGCGGGACAGGATCTGAGGGGGTCGCGCGAAGTCACTAAGAAAGCAAGACTAAGAAAGTTAGAGGGGTGCAGCCAAGGGAAGGGTCAGAGCGTCTGGGTAGCGGGCAAAAGAGAGAGACTACGGAATATTTCCGATGCGTCAAAGGGCAGAGAAAATAGGTCCGCTCCTTCTGGGAGGGTGGCAGCGAGAGGGACACGGGGGCGTACCGCGCAGGCGCAGACCCCGAGTGGGCGCCTCGGGCCCCGGGCCCGGAACTGGGGGCACCGCTGCAGCCACCCGCCTCCAAGCTGTTCGCAGGAGCATCGTCCCGAAGGCACAGCCCCTAGCCCCAAGCTGTTTGCAGTCCTTAGCTGTGGACTCCCGGAAGTAGTGTTCAATGCCCCGGAAGCATTCTTCGGGCCACGAGCGCGCTCCGCCTGGCGTTCCGTGTGAGACGTAGACCTGAGCGACCGCGGCTGCGAGCGAGGTGAGGTGCGGGATCGGGGATCCGAAGCCTAAAAGGGTGATGGAGTTGGATTCCTCTCTGATTTTCCTTCCCGAAGTTCCTCGAACCCTTATGCACGCTCCCCACCCCATTTCCTCCGGCCCCCGCCCGGCTCTCAGGATGGCGGCCAGGCCTGCATTTTCCTAATCTTCGAATCCCGCAGATGCCGGTGGCCGTGGGTCCCTATGGACAGTCCCAGCCAAGTTGCTTCGACCGCGTGAAGATGGGCTTTGTGATGGGTTGCGCCGTGGGCATGGCGGCCGGAGCGCTCTTCGGCACCTTTTCCTGTCTCAGGTGAGGGGCGCGGGTGGTGACCTCTGGGTGGGACTACCGGACCTTCCCGCCCCATTCCTGCAGCCTGAATAGAGCCTTAACTCGTTCCCATCTCCTCGCTGTCCTCTGAGCGAGACTGGTTTCCTAACCACTTTAAGTCTGGAAGGACAGGTTGGAATCCTCGGTGCCTGAGAGTATGAGCTCTGACTCAACCTCGTCTGTGGCGCCTAGTCGTTCTGTAACCTTAGGCAAGCTGAGCCTGCGTTTCCTCACGTACAGAATGAGGTCAGTAACACCTACCTCATAGAACTGTAAGGACCAAGTCAGAGCACATTTAGCACAGACTCTGGCACATATTAAGTGCTCAGTAAATGTTTTTTACTGCTGTTATTTCCAATTGCAATTCGCGGAAGATACTTGTTGAGCAGTTTTATTGTACTGTGAACAGGATGGTAGAGATGAAGCAGTTAAACCCTACACCCTAAATGTCATTTGTACGTGTAGTGGGCTCTTATTCCCATTTTTCCAGATTGTAAATTACCATTTACTGAGAATTAGTGCCAATCACTGTGCCAAGTGCTGCGGTGTCATCACAACAATTCTGTTGTTTCATATTTTATACTTGACACAGCCTATAAAACGAACCGAGCACTTTGAAACACTAGGGAACACTAAGAATTATTCATACATAGAGGTAAAACCACAGGAAAATGGTTTCCGCGTACTTGACACTGCATTTGCTGACTCCCAGTAACTAAAGGCAGTCTCAGATCCCAGGTGGGAGGGGATGTCCTGTCAGACTTCCGGAAAGCTCTATTCATCACTAAAAACTCACTCTTCGAAAAGGATAGTTAACTCTGTACAGTATATTTGTTTCCATTGGCCCCATCTTGGTTTCCTCCTCTCAGGATTGGAATGCGGGGTCGGGAGCTGATGGGCGGCATCGGGAAAACCATGATGCAGAGTGGCGGCACCTTTGGCACATTCATGGCTATCGGGATGGGCATCCGATGCTAATCAAGGCAATGGTTGCCCACTTCCACCCCGTCCCATCAGTCCCAACCCATGTACTATAATAAAAAGACTTGGAGTAGTCTTGGTGTGTTGGAGGCATTTTCTTCTCATTCTCAGCCTATTACATAGTTTGGTGTGAGATTATGTGAGGCAGACTAAATTTGTCCTTTTTCACTAGTCCTGTATCAGATAAATCCAGTTAGAAAAGTTTTCCATGCCAAGAACCTTTCAGATTCTAATAAACCCATATTTTCCCTCCTTTTAACATTGATAAATGATACTATTATTACTATTTTAAAGGTGGAAAAATTGAAGCTACAAGTATATTCCACTTCCTCAAGGTCACAATGCAGAAGTGGGTTGTTTTTAATGACATGCTCATCCAAAAATTTGGCCAGGCAGCTGCTGACTTGATGAGAAAAAAGTATTCACTGTGAAATAAAACCATCAGACACTTTTGTAGCTTCTCAACTAAATCAGTCCAATTTTTTTTTAGAAATGAGGAAGGGAAACATCAATTGGTTGCTTTCAGGTATGTGCCCTAACCTGAAATCACAGTCTGCTACCTTATGCTTTGCAGGTGGTGCTTGAGTCCACACCCATCACGGTGATCCCAGATGACTCTATAAACTGATGTCCATCGCCCCACAAAGTTCTAATTGACTTGATAAATAGGGTCTTATGAGTCAAATGCCCCTCACCTACTCAGGCCGGAGACCTTCAGATTTTGTTTCAAACTACATTACCCACTTACCAAATCCTAAGGAAATTGTAACATTTTAAGAAACTTTAATAAAATGTTTGGGGGACACAGGACACTCAGATGCAGCCAAAATCAGGGACACTTCCAGAATAGCAGTAGCAGCTACCACTTTTCCAAAGCCAATACTGTCTTATCAATTACCAGGATTTAACTCAGAACAGCAATTTGAACTTTTTTCCCCTTCCCCTCTAAAAACAAAGTATTAAAATAACCACAAAACTTGAAATTTTATTTTGCCACTTTATATAATACATACCAATGGCACTCTGGCCAGGTAACAGGCCCAGTTGATTGGATTTTTCCCTGTACACCAAAAGGTTGCCAGTTCTAGCCCTGTGGGGGTTGAGTGGAGTGGGAGGCAACCAATTGATTTTTCTGACTCTCCCTTAACTGTAAAATGAGTGAACATACCTATGGACACCTTTGCTGTCCCTGGAAAGGATGGCAGAACTTGACAAAATCAAGACTTAAGAAAAAATTTACAGATAATTTGGAAAGAAAAATTGATAGGGTAAGTAAGCCCAAGAAACACTGCTGCCCAGTGTTCAAAAATTTTTAATCATGAAACTTCTTCAGGTTAAATAACTGAGTCAATTAAAGCAAGCAATTTTAGATTATTCAGCAAGAATTGATAGAAAATTGTGATGCCTCCATATTCAAACTGATTAAATCTTGGAATCTGAATAAATGCATAAAACTTGTGCCTCAATACTAGATCAATTCCACAGAAAAATTGAGGTGAGGTCATTATGAGCAACAATGCTCACTCCAAGGTTCATCTTAGACAAAGCTTAAACCAGAGTCCAAGAGTATAAATGGTGAGGGATCGCTACCGAAGTTAAAGCTCAAAATCCCAAAATAATCAAATCAATTTGGGAAGTCACTTTTTTAACTTACACCATTTTTTGTTCAGTATTTACTTTTCAATAGTAAAGCATATTTTCACAAAGATGCCCCCAAACACCACAGGACACTTAAGGCCTGGATGACTTTGATTTTTTGTAAATCCCTGTTTTGCTACATTACCCTAAATAAATAAACAAGCAAACTACCAAGATACAGTAACATAAAGGAACCTAATGACACTTGAGGGCATGACTTTATCTAGACTCTGCTAAGAATTTTCCCAAAGAGGCAAATAACTATAAAAAGTAAAAAAAAAAAAAAAAAAAAAAAAAAAAAAAAAAAAAAAAAAAACTATTTTCATGTTTCTATTACTTTAAAACATTTAAAAAATGAAGATTTCTTGTGGCCTTTTAAAGAGAATTTTATTTGAGTGGTTCTTACAAAGATTGTTGCAATATGAAAGTCATTTGTTTGATAGAAATATCAAGCTGTCTTGTCAAACACACTGAAGTAACCCAAAAATATATTTCAGAGCTCACAGAGCTTAAAAAGAGCAAAGATTATATGCAACCAGACAAAACCTATTTCTGCATTTCCTATTTCTTGCTCAGACTGCTTTGCCTTACCAGACTGTCACTAAACATCTTGAGGAAATGCAGGGATCATTTTGTTTGGAACCTTAGACACACCAAAACACATATTTACAAAGAAACTTTTACAGATACATTAATTGAAAAGATACCATTCAAAAATGGAATTTTGAAACCTTTTCTTGCCAATTGATCAGAATGCGAGATGTTAATCAAACAGCCCTTAAGCTGTCTTGAGTGTCCATACACTAAATATGTATTTCAGAAACCTCTGCTAAACCATTAGCTAAAAGTAACATTAGCAAAAATGTGAAATGTAACTGCTGTGTAAAAAGTTAAGCTTCTGAAATGAAACATTAAAAACATCATATCCCTGTCTGCCTTTTTACATTAAGCACATTTGTTCCCTAGAACTATTCCTATAGATCTTTAAAGTAATTTTCTACATGTACATTTAAAAGGCAGAACAAGAGAACAACAGCTTTGTATACAGTGGGATTTGCTAGTTAGGGAGAATGAGCACACTGAATTCCTGTTAACATTTTTATTTTTTCAAGGTAACAGGAATTGTATACAAATGACAGTAGACCCTTGCCTCTTTATTTTTATCTAAATAAAAGATAACTCAAGATGAATTCTCAAGAAAGAAAAAGAGCTATGTACATAAGGGACTATATCTTCCTTCATCGTCTACTTGGAACCAGTAGTTGTGTTGCTGTCATAGAATCAGGAAATAGGTTGTGATAAGTTGGAAGAGGTACATATGCTGCTGTGATCATTTTACCTGTTGGAAAAAAAAAAAACACAAAACAGATACAGGTAGTTTAACATCTTCACTTTGATTAATTAGAGCCTTAATTATAGTGACTTAGAAGAAAAGCTCAAACTCACCAGCAAACCACCTGCCATGCAATGCATTGACAGCAGCAATGGCTGCAGCAATTGATGGGCACTTCACATACACATTGCCCTAAAATACACATACACACAAAAAAGGTTTAAGGGTACTGCCATAAACAGCATGAATTTCAATAGGTTTATTCACATTCCCTGTAGAAAACTTAGTACTCTATAATAATTGTTGTATAGCTAATACGTAGTACACCTAGAACTTTATTGAAAAATGTTTGTTCTCCCACAGATCGAGCCTGTACTAACTTTTTTCTATGACTTGAAAGCTGCCAAAGAATTGAAGATGCCAGGATTTCACAGCAAGATCTCAACACTAAGCAGCAACACTACTTTTCTAATGCTCTATTTTGAAAGTGTGTTTATCTTGGAGGGTATATATTTAGTCAGTATGCTGAAGTTTCCTTTAAGAAAAAATACTGTAAGGAAAAACTGATCATAAAATGACCCAAGCAACAACCTATTTTTGCTTATTAAAAAGATCAAAATACCTGAGCTGAATTTTTGTCAACATAAATATGAATAACTCCTCCATGTTTATTACATTCTTCAATCACATCATCCTTAATCTCTGTATCCCATCCAACTTCTTCTTCCCTGTAAAAAAGTATTCAGCTTTATTAGATACTGTTCGAACTTGTCAAGTTACATGTATTTTCATTTGTATAAAAAATTGATGTTAGTGCCCTGACTGCTGTGGATTGTCTGGATGAGCACCACCCGGCAAAGCAAAAGGTTGCCAGTTCAATTCCTAGTCAGGGCACATATGCCTGGATTGGGGGTTCAGTCCGTGGTCAGGGGGCCTGTGAGAGGCAACCATCTGACATGTCCCTCCCTTCTCCTCTCTTAAACAAGTATCCTTAAAAAAATCAAAATAAACATTGTTCCTAACCAAGCTTATACATTTTTAACACCACCATTTAGTTTGACATTTTTCCAATGATACTTTATATTTACAGTTAATCTCCTTATCATAGACAAACCTAGTATCTTCCAAGGCTCTTTCTACAGTAAATTATGAATGAATATAAATGCAAACAGCATGTTGTAGCTATAGTTATGTATGAAACATGTTTCTTGAAATATAATGGTTGACTTACCAAATTCACTGGGGAGGGGGAACCCCTACATTTTTATTAGATCATAATGACATAAAATAACAAGATTTGGACTGAATAATAAAGGGGATTCTAATCACTGGGTAGGAAGTAGAAAACAAATATTCCTAAATTGACAAATGGCACTAATAAAAAGAAAATTTAATGATACATGTCTGCTATTAGACTGCTTAAACAAGCTTAAAATTTCAAAGCCCAGAAACAATAAATGAGTAAACTAGTTATCAAAATAAATACTGATACAAACTGCACAGAAAACTACTTAGATATATGAATGGAAAATGTAATGTCTGTATAGGTTTCAACTGAATTCCAATCTTACAAACATATCCAAAGAAATTAATCAGCAATGGACCTGGCTGGTGTGGCTCAGTGGATTGAGCACTGGCCTGCAAACTGAAAAGTCACTGGTTGTTTCCCAGTCAGGGCACATGCCTAGGTAGCGGGCCAGGCCCCCAGTGTGGGTGTATGCAAGAGGCAACTGATCGATGTATCTCTCACACATCTATGTTTCTCTCCCTCCCTTCCCCCTAAAAATAAACAAACAAACAAACAAACAAATAAATCTTTAAGAAATTAAAAAAAAAAAAAAGGTGATGTGCATAAAAATTGTGCTACAAGAATCAAAACTGTTACATTATTTGAACTATAAAATATACAAAAACATTTTAAGTGTTAATTCAGAAAAGTTAAATATTAAAGGTTTTACAGCATACCCTTTTGGACCTGACCAAAGTATGTTACTTACGTTTGAGGGTTAAACATGTTAGAGAGTTGAAAACACTGTGTTGCAAGAGGTTGAACAGAAGCAGCCGCAGCTAAAGCTGAAGCTAAAAAAAAAAAAACAAACAAAAAAAAAGGAAATTAGTTTCATAGAAAATGTATCAGAGTAAAATTAAACCAAAAAACCCCACCAAACCCAGAGTATGAAACTAGGTAGGATACAGTCAAGCCAGCCAATTCACTAATTTATTTAATAATGATCTCAGAGTATGTAAAAGTACCCCATTTTAGATGCTGAAAAACTGAGGCAACATTGGAAGTGGCTGATCTTAAAAAAATAAAAATTCAATTATACAAATATCAATACAAATCAATCCAGAAAGGCAAAGAAAGACTAAAACTGAACACTGACTTTGTAGGACTACTAGAGTTTATACCCTGAGAAGCAGGGAATAATAAAAATACAGTCTTTAAATGCCAGTAAGGCCATGGCCAGGTAACTTCAGTTGATTAGATGACTGTTGTTCTGGGAAGCCAAGGTTCCTGATTTAATCTCCAGTCAGGGGCACGTACAAGAAGCAACCAATCAATGCATAAATAAGTGAAACAACAAATCGATGTTTTCTCTTTCTTTTTGTTAAAGATGATTTATTTTTAGAGATAAGGGAAGGGGTACAGAAGGAGGAAGAGAATCATGTGCTAGAGAATCATCATCATTTATAGTTGCCTCATGCACACCCCCAACTGGGGGCCTGGCCCCACAACACGTAGATGAGCCCTGACCAGTAATCTAACTAGAGATAGAAACCTTTTCTGTTTGCCCAGCCCACTGAGCCACACTAGTTAGGGCAAAGTTTTCTCTTTCTCTCTCCCCTTTTCTTTCTCTCTCTAAAAATCAATCCATTAGTAAAATGCCACAAAGATCTATACACTTTTGTACTTCTTAAGATTTCTACCCATGAATATAGTTACATTAAAAAAATACATAAATGGGGGGGAAATGAGAGACATTTTTAATAGGGTCAACAATAAAAAAATTTAAAAACAAAGTGGGAAGAATAAATTTAAAAATATATAAAAATATTAAGTTTTAAAAATAAGACACAAAACTACTAAAGCATTTAAGATTTAATACCCTGAGATAATAAATCTTATTAGAAAATCAAATCAGTATTTTAGAAATTAGGTCTGTTTTAGCACAAGAAACACTAAAAATAATATAGTTAATGCTTACTATATTAAAATTTTTAAAGAAACTACTGGACACTAAGATTTAGGCTTAACATTTAAAACCTATATTGGTTTAACTTTGAAGTTAAGAGCATTCACCAATATAGCTCACCAGTGTTTCCATGTGATTTATAAAACATTACCAGTAGCTGTTACACAACTCACCGTAATCATAACATTTGACCAAATTTCATTCCAATACATAACAAACAAAGCTAAGGATAAAATAGTGCATTAGAAATTATAGTAATTAAACATCCACCAAAGGAAGTATCAGAAATATTCCGCTGAATAAAAATTATACCTGTGCATGAAATACATTTTAAAAAAATTCTGATAAAATTACACAATTTTTGCTTATTTTTTTTTTTTTACTTAAAAATAAGCAATTTTTAAAGTAAAGCTTTACATTAGAATACAAATGCAACTAACAGAAGTCACATTCTATTGGGTCAAGTTAAAGATGCAACCATACTTATTACAGAAATAACGCCTGCTGTGTACCTTATCACAAACAAATGGAAATATGCTTGGAAAAAAACCAGAAGGTCTTTTACAAGATTAACTGAGGATTTTATTTTTCCACCTTCTCAAATTAGCTGCATTACAAATACTAAAAAATATTTAGAATAATGTATAAGTATTACAGCTCAACCTAGATGAATGCAGAGCACAATAAATTCAGCATAGAAATACTAATAGGAAAACACTATTTCAACTTTTAGAAATCTGTTAGAAAAAAAAAGATTGAGTAAAACTCTCCCATTTGCTGGTTATACACTTAATTTCTATCAAGGAACACGGTAGACCATTCTCATTGAGAATCATTTCCCTAAATAACTTTAAATACACCCTATGAAAGGATACTTAATTTGCTCAATAGCAAAGGGCTTTATCAAACGGCAGATATTTACGTGGTAATTAAGAACAAAGAAAAATAGCCTACACTTTATAAATGACAATCTCTGAAAATCTGCATGTAATTTTGTTCTGGGTCATTTTCTCATTGCTTAGTACTGCATATACAATCACTGGAGTTAGAGCCAGTTTTTCCTGACTTCTTTGTAAACTTACAAACAATCTCTACGCAAAAGAGTGAAAATAATGCTAAGCAAGCTAAAGCCCCAAAAAGAACAGACATTTTCATTTTTCATCCATGCAATTGTAATAATTTGGATTGGGCCTTCTGAAACATACATACATTAGCAGTAAAGTTTACTGTGTATATATACCACCATGTCATTATGACAAAATTGGGTCTAAAATACAGAGTATGATATTAAATACAATATAATAAATACAAACAGCTATGTCTTGCTACATTTACATTTATTTAAAAGACAAATAAAAAGCTCAACTCACCTTCAGTCTGTTGAGAAAGTCTTGTTTGCAAATCTATAACAAAAGAGAATTCTACAGCTCAGTGCAGGAACAATGAAGAGCCTCAACTAACAGGGTAAATGTCAGGAAAGCATTAATAAAAGAGGACTACTGTAGCAGGGTTTATTAAAATGAACTTATAGAAAACCTGGCAGCCAAACCTCCTTCCCCATTCCTCATTGGCAAGGCTTTGGGGCCTTCTTCTTTCCTCCTATCCTAGGAAACTTACTTATGCCTCTCTATTCCTATTCCTATCAAGTAATCTTCCACATCTCAAATGCATTCCACTACACTACTCTGCACATGGGAATAATGGGAAATGGGGAAAGGGAAGCACACCGGTCAGAAAATACATGAAAACCCTGATCTTGAGAATTCAATTCCAAGTACTTGGGATATTGAACTATTTATTGTCCTGTCAGTGGAAATAAGCATTTTAAACTTTCAAAATGTTATTTTAAAAAAATAGTAATCCCTGCAATAGTACATATCAAACAACTATAAACACTTTCACTGATCTACCAATTCAGTAGTAAGAATATCAACAGCAGGAAATACCATTCTAACTGTATCTATTACTTTTTAAAAGAGCTTTTTAAAGCTTAAAAAGTCTAACCCTGAAGGTGAATTTTATTTGGATCTGGTTTCATGGCCTAGTCTAGAAATTTAATGGCGCAAAAATGAAATCTAATTGGATTTACCATAACCTAAGAAATACAAGAAGAAATTTTAAGCATCTAGTTAGTATTAAAAATAGAGAATGGGGATTTTTACCAATGTATTTCCCCATATAATCATTAACACACTTCTACATTAAAAGGCTGGTTAACAGAAAACTGATAGGATGTAAAAACAGCAGCAAGTCCGAATAGTAAAGAAAATGGCCAGTGTCGAAAAGCTATCTTGAAGTTTGAAAGTTACTGAAATAGCCTTGGCTGGTGTGGCTCAGTGGATTCCTGTGAACCAAGGAGTTGCCGGTTCCATTTCCAGTCTAGAATGCAAGCCTGGGTTGCAGGCCAAGTCCCCGGTAGGGGATGCGCGAAAATTAGCCACATACTGCTATTTCTCTCCCTCCCCCTCCCTTCCCCTCTCTAAAAATAATTAAATAAGATCTTAAAAAAAAAAAAAAAAAAAAAGGTTGTGAAATATACAATACAAAAATTGTTTATATTCAGTACCCAATTTTTGTTAATTCAACTGCAACACTTCATTACCATTTGGATTTCTTGTTGAGTACATGAAAATGATCATAAAACATGGGCAAAATTGAAAAGGAATCTGCAGCCCAAGTTATATTGGGAAATAAGTATACCTGGGTCCTAGGTGCTCAAAATTGGCATCTCAAGGAGTTGAAGAAATATAACTGGTGTATACTGAAGGAACTTGAAGATATGATCATAGGAACATTGTCAATAAACTTTAAATTATAACACAATTTGCCTTTTTTTCCTAAAATGGGAAAAAATGTATAGATATCAGAAATCCATGCTATTTTAAGTATATAAATTCCTATCAAAATTTCGAAAATAAAGGTGACTTTTTATATTCCCTTCTGATCCCATGATTATGACCAGAGAGATATCAATGTCACCAAGAATAATTTATAGGATGCCAAGAACTTGTTTTGAAGTGTTTTTAAGTCTGACCAAGAATTCTGACACAAACAAGATGTGAACATTTAAAATGTCTTCTTTTCAGAAAAAATTTTCCAATGATTTTTCAGGTTACTTGTGACAAGTCAGAAAATAAAGCATGGGTTTCACAAAGGTAAGGACCCTGTATTAGAAAGGATTTGTTAAAACTCCCAAAAGAAAAGCATATGGATGTTGCCCTGGCCAAGTAACTCAAGTTGAATTAAGACATTGTCCCAATACACCTGGGTTTGATCCCTGGCCAGGGCACATACAAGAATCAACTAACAAAATAAATAAGTAAGTAGAACAACATATCGATGTCTCTATCTCTCCTCTTTCCTCTCTCTAAAATCAATTACCCCCCCCCCCCAAAAAAAAGGCATGCAGGTATGATGATGACCCACCCTTGGTTCAAACAGCCTTAAAGGGTTCACAGGGTGGTAAAGGTCTCCAAACACTCAGCAATTTATTTAATTTCAACAAGGAAAGTGTAAGGTTTTAATGACTATCTGGAGAAAAACCAGATGTATTATTTACCTATAAACTGAGTTGACTAAGTAGCAATACAATTTATCAAGTGTAAGAACAACAACCAAACTTTAAATCATATCAACAAACACTTAAAAGGGGGAACATAACAAACACATAACTAAATGGCTGTTTTCAGCAACTCACATGGACGTTTAGAATTTTAGTTGATCATTATCAGCCAGCTTTGATATAAGCTTCATAGGAAGTGTGGCAAGGAGGTATAGTCATATATCATGCATGACAGAAGAATGAAAGGTATTTAATAACAATGTCTAACATTAAAAAAAAAAAAATCTTCAACCAGATGAAGATATTGTTTATGAGGAAAAAGACCAAACTAACATTTGACACACCATTCAGGATACAATCTAAGATTGTTAGAAATCAATCATATGTCACTGCATCAAATCCCTGAAGGCAGGGGACCAATCTTGTTCACTAGCCTTTAATGAATTACCTAGAATATGGTAAATGATCAAATGCCAAGAACTTGTTTTGAAGTGTTTTTAAGTCTGACCAAGAATTCTGACACAAACATATTTTCTAAATTATTTCATATTTTCTAAATTATTGAAAGAATGACCTGAAAAATGGGAATAAAATTTTTCAGATTAAATAATTTTCAAACTATAGATTAGGGATTATTACTGAAGTGATGGGTTTCCTTTAGTATCTTCAATTATAGCAAATGACATCTATGAGACTACTTGTTCACTGTAAAAAAACTGAATACCTAACATTTATTTTGAAAGTCAAAATAAATCAATACAGTAATGGTTGTGATTTTTCTTCTCATACACCTCGCATAGTTTTGTCAGAAATTTTAGAGAATAACTACCTATTAGATTGCAAAGTAAATCATTCAATTTGACAGAGAGCACAGAAAACCTAAATGCAGGTTTTCCCTAAAGGTACTCTTATAAAGGTTGGATATCCATGAAAAAAAGAGAAAAGCCCCCTTCTAAGTAACCAAGAACAATATAAAAGTAGAAATGATCCTCTCCATTTCAATTTAAAAGGAAATCATGAAGTAATCACATGAGCCCTTTTTTTACAGATTCAGTACCATCCTATTTCGTATTTCTTTTTCAAATCATTTTCCCATTAGTTGAAATTCAACATTATACTAGTTTCTGGTGTAGATATTTCATTATTTTTATGTACTGTCAGTCTTACTTCGTACATAAAATTGAAGGACTAATATATAATAGAAACTGACACACTTTCTTGGGTTAAGTACTTCCTGTCATACAGGGTTTTACATTATATAAATGGTTCTTTTATATACTTTTAAAAAGACTTCAATATTTCAAAATTAAATGTTATCCTAGTTTGTATATGTGGGCTAATATGAAGGTTTATAAAGACATATTCATGTAATTAAGCAGTGTTTCATAAACCAAACCTTGTTACATAATTGTAATAAACTGCCAATGATCTCCTCCCATCCTGCCATCTCTAGTAACTTCATTCCCTAACTCAACATCTCAATGTATGTACTAATTAGAAAAGCACTTTATTGGGCACTTCTGATATTGCAACCACTTTAAAAAAGCTTGATTTAAAGGCCTCTGCTAGTTTTCTGAACTTTAATATTACAATATAAACCTGTAGTCTTTAATAAATGTTATTTTAAAAGGTATGGCTTACAGCAATTTCAACTGAAACTGGTGTGCAGGGTTCAGTAGCAACACCCTGACAGCTTATTATGATTAGTGGATAATTCCGTCCTAGCTCTCCACTTTCTTACATAATCATTTGAAATTTATAGACTCTAAGTACTTGATGAATTGAATTCTCAGTAAGTCCTTTTAAATGCAAAAATTTGGCAAATTTTCGAATTAGGTGAAAAAAACAATGATTTCAAATTAGAAAAGATTCAATTCCTACCTGCCACAGCACCAAATGCCAAAGAGCCACTCATTTGCAGAGCTTGTTGTGCTGCTGGTGGGATCTGCAAACCTGTACCTGTAAAAGAATAGCCCTTAGTCTTTCATATGTTAACATCAGAAAAACCCAGTTTTCTGAGTGCTTACCACTAGTCACCTGCCTAGAAAAAGTTACAAGCGTATAGTGTAAGAGCTACACCTAAATTTATTTTGAAGCTACAACTAAATTTATTTTGTGAGGATAAATAACATTTTATAGAAAGCAAAAGGAATCATGTAACATTTGCTGTGGTATTCAATGTACTACCACAGAGTAGATACCATTACAACGTTAATGCAAGTTCGTCTATGAAATTACATGTGGTGTCCAAGGGTAACATCAATTCCAAAATAAATCACTTTCCATTTATTAGTGTGCATGGTCCCTTTTCTCATTATCTTACTCATAATAAATCATTCACAACACTAAGAAACACTTACCCTCTGCAAGTCTTGCCATTAATTGGAGACGACCAGTTGTTCCCAAGTCAATTCCAGTCCTTTCCAGTTCATCACTGTCCAAAAATGAGCTAGCACTGGAAGCATCAGTACGTTCAGTAACATGACCAACTTTCATTGGTCTTCCAGCTAGCTCAAATCCATTAAGTTGTTCCAAAGCCTTCTTGGCGCATTCTGAATCAGAAAACTGTAATTGAGAGAGAGGAAAAAAAGCCCAGTACATCAGTTTACATACATAACCAAGGTTTAAAAAAAAAAAAAAAAAAAAAGCTTACATGTTAAGTCCAGTCTTTTCAATAGTAACTGGGAAATGACAAAGTAGAGCTCTGGCTGGTGTGTCTCAGTGGACTGAATGCTGGCTTGTGAACCAAAGGGGCTGCTGGTTCAATTCCCAGTCAGGGAACATGTCTGAGCTATGGGCCAGATCCCCAGTTAGAGGTGTAGAGGAAACCACACACTGATGTTTCTCTCCCTCCCTTCCCCACTAAAAGTAAATAATAAATAAAATCTTAAGGGGAAATAAAAGATAAAGTAGAAACTTGAAGCTATTATATAACCAACATGATCAAACCATATTATTGACCTGATGATTTAAAATGACAAGAAAAGCACTCTCCTCTAGGGAGCATGCCTGTGCCTCCTGCCCCTGAGGCTTATTACCTTTACCCCTTTCTCCTATGCTTCAAGGGCCCCTTCTTTCGCCTCTGCAACTTGTTTCCTGAGCACATTTCTGCTGCAACTTGCTTCCACCTAGGTGAATTTCTAAATAAACTTTCTCGTAGTTTGGAAAAAAATAAAATTCAGAAAGATAATAAAATGATAACCAAGTAATGACAACTATCTTAGGAAATAAAGAATCATGGTAACAAAATGTGAACATTTTTAATTCAAAGCCCTTCTTGCTCTGACTGGTATGACTCAGTCAGTTGGGATCATTTCACAGACCCAAAGGTCACAGGTTTGCTTCCTGATCAGGGCACATGCCTGGGTTGTTAGCCAAATCCCTGATTGGGGGATTGAGAACAGCAACCAGTCAATCTTTCTCTTGTACATCCTTGCTTCTCTCCCTCTTTCTTCTTTCCTGTAAACCTCTAAAAATAGAATCTTAAATACATGCATGAAGTTTTTTTTTTTTAAAGACTTTATTTATTTTTAGAAAGAGGGGCATGGATGGAGAAAGAGAGGGAGAGATACATCAATCAGTTACCTCTCTCCCATGTCCCCAACTGGGGACCCTAGCCCACAACCCATGCATGTGCCCTGACTGGGAACTGAACCAATGACCTTTCAGTTTGCAGGCCAGCACTTAGTCCACTAAAATCACACCAGCTAGGGCCATGCATAAGATCTTTTAAAACTCCCTTCTTAATGTGCTGGGACAAACTTACATGGTGCTTTTACCCTCATAAAAGTGAACTACTCAAAATATTAAAGTTCATTCAGATGTTCGTTTTAATACAAAATTCTGGATCATCTTTTCTTGTTAATGAAATTATAAAAGTTCTTAATTACAGGATGCTAACACAGCAAAACTCTAATCCACTCCTTCTGGTTTAAATTTAATGGAAGAAACATATTCCCATAAATTCCATAGTTTAATCTTTCATCACATTGATCATTTAAAATATTGTTTTCAAGATGGAGATTTACACACACAGCACCATATAAATTTATATAATCTAGATTTGTATACAGATCACTGAATCACAGTAAATAGTTAATAGAAGTTACATTTAAAATCCTTTCAAAAAACTCCACATCACTTTCTATCGGAGAAAGGAAAAATACTAGTAACCACACTGTTATTACAACAAAATAAAATGTTGGTGAATTGACAGTTTCATAAGTAAGTTTTCTCCTTTCCCCAGCACATATTAAATAAAATCCCTATGAGCAATGAAATAGACTCTGTACTATGACTAGTTTAAATTTTATTGTCATTTGGACACACAGCAATTATAATTTAATTAAAACTGGTTCCTACTTGTATTTTAATGTAAAAATGTTTCCATCATCTTTCCAAGGTGACAAGATCATGTATTTGAAAAAATTCCTACCATGTTAATTGGATTACATCATGAAGTAATAGATAAAAAAGTTTACTGTTAAGAAAGCACCTCCACTTACCATGAATTAATCCAACTGTCACCTCCTATCATAATCAGGGACTGAGTAGCAATAGTTAGCCAGATATAAGGCATCTCATTATTGTGGTGAGGTGCATATACACAAAAAGGATTTTAAGTAAAATGAAATTCCAAGAGACCTTCATTAACCAGACAATACTGTTTCAAAGATAAATCAAAAATTAAAGTAGTCATATAAGGAACCAGAGACTTCAATTATATGCAGAGTTGCCTGGCTGGTGTGGCTCAGTGGATTGAGTGTCCGCCTGCAAACCAAAGGGTTGTAGGTTCAACTCCCAGTCAGGGCACGTGCCTGGGTTGATGGCCAGGTCCCCAGTTGGGGGTGTGTGAGATGCAACCACACATTGATGTTTCTCTCCCTCTGTTTCTGTTTCCTTTCCTCTCTAAAAATAAATAAAATCTCAAAGAAAAAAAATTATATGAAGAGTTGGCTAAATAAATTGACTATATACAGGATAGTATCAAACTGGTTAAGTAAATGTTCACATCTGCTGGACACATATTGCTAATAAGAAACAGCTATTAATGGCAAGCTTATCTAAAACACTTAAAAGTATTAACTATGTCTCCTTCCCTACTATCAAAAACTACTGAAATTTTACCATGCTTCTTAAATCAAAATCATTTTAAGTCATAATGTTAACTGTTTACCGTAATAAATCCATATCCTTTGGATCGACCTGTTTCACTATCCATCATAAGTTGTATACTTTCAATCTAAAAATAAAAACATAATTATTACATAAATAATGAGGGAACAAAATTTTTTCCTTGAAACACAACTGACATTATCTCCCTCTCCCCGCTAAAAAATAATTGGAAATATACCACAACCCCTATAACCCCCCCAAATCTTCTGAAGGTCTAGAAATTTCCTAAACAAGAGGTCATACATTGAGGAGTCAAAAATATACAAAAAACAAAACACCGTAGTCTTCTGCCTCAAAAACAAATGACAAAAACTTGCCCTGGCTGGCATGGCTCTGTGGACTGAGTGCCAGCCTGCAAAGCAAAGGGTCGCTGGTTCGATTCCCAGTCAGGCACATGCCTAGGTTGCGGGCCAGGTCCCTGGTGGGTGGGGGGGACACATGAGAGGCAACTACACGCTGACGTTTCTCTCCCTCTTTTCTTACCCTCTTCCCCCGTCTAAAAATAAAATCTTAAAAAAAAAAAAAAAAAAGGAAAGAAAATGACAACAACCTGAAGTCCTTTGTAAAATATAATCAAAAGTTAGAAATGAAACCATCACATAGTTTACATTGTTATGTTAACACCAAAAATAATTCTCTATCCATACACAGAAAGCATGAAAAATTAAGATATAATACCCATATCATGTATCTTCATGTTCTGCTGGTTTCCGGAATATATTCATTTTGTAATAATCTGATCCACCCATACAATGATTTACATATCATGTGTGAATTTCCAATAAAGCACTCACAATCTCAAAACCCTAACATTTACCATTGCTGACTTAAAACAGTTTAACAAAAGGGTTCAGTGGGCTAGGAAAAGCAATAAAAAATATATCCAAGAACAATGAACATTAGTAATGGGTAAGATTCAGCAGGAACCACCATTTTTATTCATGGCCACAAAATGAAGCTTCTAAGTCAGATCACAGCCTATTGACTTTCATTCTAAAATGTCTATTCTACGCAGTGATTGGTGTGGCTTGGTGGATAGATCATCATCCTACAACAGAAAGGTGGCCAGCACATGCCTGTGCTGCAAGCCAAATTCCTGCTTGGGTGTATGTAAGAGGCAGCCGATCAATGTTTCTTTCCCTCTCTTTCCTTTCCAAATAAATATAAATAAAACGTCTGCTTTAATATGAGAACCAACTGGACATAAACAGTCTAATTATTCTTTAATTTAGTAAAGAAGCTTGTCTACATACCCCTAAATTTTCAGTAAATCACCCCCCCAAAAGAGGAAAAAAAAAAAAAGAAAAAAAAATCTCTTGCTCCAAATGCGTTTTTATTATTCATGTTGAACAGTATACATTCCACAGTAGCTGAAGAACATATTAAAAGTCTTTAACTTCAAATTATATGTACTTTCAGGGACTCTCTTTTTAATTGAAGCTGTCACAGAAACCTTACAGAATCATCTTCCCTCATCTTAATGGTAATTTTAAAGAAACATGACAACAAAGCAGATACACAAGAATTATTATAGTTATACTTGGACCAAGAGCTGATCGAAGAAACTGATGTATTCAGGAAATCAGGACTTACTCTTCCAAAAGGCTCAAAGATCCCCCGAAGCATATCTTCAGTTATGTTAAAGTGTAATGAGCCCACATAAAGCCTCATAGGTCCAGCACTTCCTTTTTGTAGATTGTTTGCCATTGCTGCAGCTCTGTTTTTTTCCGCCTATAAATTAGATAAGCCAAAATGCACATTACACAACATTAATACAGATTAGTAAAACAGTAAACCCCATCCACACACATTAGGTTTGTTTAGTAACTGCTGTCAAAGGTTAGTAAAAAAAAAAAAAAAAAGAAAGAAAAGCCTTGGCTGGATAGCTCAGTTGGTTTGAGCAGCATCCTTATAGGCCAAGGTTGCAGGTTTCATTCCCGGTCAGGGCTCATACCAGAAATGATCAACAAATGCATAAGTGGAACAACAAATTGATGTTCTTCTCCCTCTAAAAAAATCAGTAAATTTTAAAAAACAAGACAAAATAATGCTAAGTGTTAATAGTCACACATGAAAAGGACAAATATTCTATTATACCATTTACATGTGACTATTTAATGGCACTGAATCATACACTTGAACAGTTAAAATGCCATTTTTTTTGGCCCTGGCTGGTGTGGCTCCAAGTATTGAGTGCTGGCCTGCAAACCATAAGGTCACTGGTTTGATTCCTTCCAGATCAGGGCACGCCTGGGTTGCAGGCCAGGTCCCTGGTTGGGGGCCTGTGACAGGCAGTCAATGGATGTTTCTCTCCCTTCCCTTTCCAAATATAAATAAAATCTTTTAAGAAAAGGCAAATTTTAAATACTGATGCACCCTCTTATAAGATATGTTAAAGTGGAAAATCAGATTATTTCTTGCAATTGCTAAACACATTCATTATTCATTAACATGAATATACTCTGTCATTTTTACTCATAGTACAGTACACTAAGATTGTCATAAAGGGGTTTGACATAAATTAGCTCAGTTGGTTAGGACGTCCCACTATGTCAAAATTGCAGGTTTGATTCCCAGCCAGAACACATACAAAAAGCAACCAGTGAGTGAAACAAATCAATGTTTCTCTTTTTAAAATCAAAATAAATTTAAAAAGGCTTATGTAAAAAAAAAATTAAATTTAAAAAAAGAGAAAAAAGGCTTATGTCAATATAAATAAAATCAAACCTCTGTACTTGTCAAAAGCTCTCAATTTACATCCTAACACAAACTTTTCTTGTAACAAAATGGCACACCTTGAGTAGTATATAGGTCAATAGCAAGTTAAATGAATTCAAAACCTCATTTAATTTGATGTTTTTCAGCCCTGATGTCAAGTCCATCTACACACTATTAGTTTGTCTTTCTGCATCAGAGGACGTGAACTAACCTATCATTTTTCTATTATTTACTTACACTCAAGTGACAAATACCCAATACTAAGTATTCTTGAAATATTAATAGGACATTTCACCTTTTAGAGATGCTAGAGCTAGTAAGTAATTTGGTTATGGTCATATAAACTTGTTAGTAGTGATACCAGAATTTCAAGTCGGATGTAGTTACAGAGCTTATGTATAGCCTTTTTTTAATTAAAGAGTTGAACTTGTTTCTGACCCTTGTTATTTGGCTAATCTTTAAAAAAAAAAAAAATGTTTATTTTTTAGAGAAAGGGAAATGGAGAGAAACATTAATGAGAAACAGAAACACTGATCAGTTGCCTTTCACAGGTGCCCTGACGAGGGAATCCGGTCGACAAACTCACTCTGCCCAACACCCAACCAACTGAGCCACGCAGTCTGATAACCTAACCAGATTACATAGGAAATAAATGTTTCAGTGGTTTGAAAAGCTGCCCTGGATGATGTGGGTCAGTAGATTGAGTACCAGCCTGCAAAGCAAAGGGTCACTGGTTAGAGTCCCAGTCAGGGTCCCCAGTAGGGGGGCACACAAAAGGCAATCAAATACTGATGTTTCTCCCCCTTCCTTTCCCCTCTCTAAAAATAAATAAAATCTTAAAACCAAAGGAAAAAAGAAGAAAAAAAGAAAAGCAACCAATGTGGACTACTGAGGTACTGATGATGAATCCTAGTATGCACTTTGATATTATATACTCAGTATTTTGATACATCCGTAATTTTTCCACATCTAAATGAACTAAAATGTTGATGTCAATTCTGTAGAGAATCAGCAAAGAGGAACTGCATCAAAATTTGCATTATCTTGGAAGATGTTCTCAAATTAGTTTATAAAACATCTACTTTTCAAGAAATATTAGACTGATAGCTGTTCAAATTACTGTTTTTTAAAACTGATTTTTAGTGAGAGGTAAGGAGGGAGAGGGGAAAGGAGTGAGACACAGAATTATCTACTTGTTCCACGAATTTATGCATTCACTAGTTGATTCTTGTATGTGCCCTGGCAGGGGATGGAACCCACAACCATGGTGTATTGGGACGACAACACTCTAACCAACTGAGCTATTTGACCAGGGCCAAACTAGTCTTGGTTAGCGTTATATAAACGTAAAATTTTCTGAAAGTATCAAATTTTCAGAAGTCAAAAATCAGCGCATTTTTCCCTTCCTGGTGCCTTTGTCTTCATTTTTCTCTTCCCCCACAGACATGCATCTCCCTGAACTCTAAGGGACCCCACAATACTTGAAACCAGGGGAGCGGATCCTCATCCCAGGCTACCCCCTGAACCTGTTTCCAAGGCCCCCTCTTTTCTGATGACCCTGTAAGCCAAAGCATACCCATGGAGGGTCATTTCTTTCCTATGACATTTCTAGAGAGCCAAAGCAGTCTCCCCTAGGCCCTCTCTTGTTGCTTCTTCAATCCTAAGTCCTTGTTTCCTATTTCCAGCTTTAATCAATATACTCCTGCCCCCCAAGAAGATCAAAACTGCTCAACTTGAAAGACTGGAAGGGGAAAACATGTTCTTAGATGCTTTAGCTCCAACAAATTATCACAAATCAATAAAATTCTAGACAAAGTCTGAAGTCTTTTTCACAAACAGGTAATTATAAAAAAACACTATACTAAAGCTGTCCTGAGAATCTATGGCCTAAGGTAACAGTAGTAAGTGGTAATTACATAAGGCACAGAAAACTACAGCACAACACTGCAAAAAGCAGATTTCCATTAGTATCAATGATCAAATTCTTAAGCAAGAAAAATTACCTGTGATGCCTGTACTATGATTGGCACTCCCAAAACCCGTTGGCCAGTTAATCCTATTGCTAGAGGCACTGAGCTAACATCGACAAATTCCACATAAGCAATTCCTTTGGAACGTCTTGAATTTCTATCAGAAATCATCCTCACATCTCGAACCTGAAAAAAAGAAACCACACACATACACAGTTACAGAAGGTTGTTTGTACAACTACCCCATGTAAACCATTACAGGTAATTTAAAAGAGAAGAGGAGCAATACTGATGCAGAAAAGGTATAGCCATCACAAAAATTTTTTAAATAATTTGTAGGCCTACTTCTATCTTTTGAAGAATAACATGGTTATATTAACTCCAACACTTAACTTCCAAGTGAAGCAAAATAGGAATGGTACCAAAAATTCATTCTGTAAATAAATTCTACTAAATCGCAAGATTTGGTGTTCAGATGTGTTATTTTATCTGCCATACCAACAATTACTAAAATGTTTGCAATTGCCACTTAGTTGACCTCCCTAAACAGGCTAAGATTACCTTTCCTACTGTAGAGAAAAACTCTTCCAAATCTCTTGGCCGAATTCTTGCTGCCAACTGCATGCAGAAAACTGTCCTTGCATCTCTTTCCTCAGGAGTTAAATTATCAATAGGTTCCCTAATAAGATTAAGAAATATAAAATTTTGTTATTCTCTTTAATGTACACTTTCACTGAACAGAATAAACTTTCCCGAAACAAGTTTGTCACTATGCCCAAGCCATATTTATATAAAATGTCAATAAAGTAATTCAGTGTGACTCAATTCCTTCAATAGAATGACAGTTTACTAAATGTTTCTTCTAACATGGTATTACGGAAGTAATTTTTCAACCAGTGTGCACCATAAGAATTTTTATTTTTTAATCCACACCAAAAGACATTTTTTTTTTATTGCTTTGAGAGAAAAAGAGAGAAACACCGATTTTTCTCGTTTCTGCCCCAATTGGAGACTGAACACGTAACCTGGATTATGGTGTCCTGAGAATCGAATCCAAGACCTTTTGGTTACAGGACAACACTCCAACCAACTGAGCCACACCAGTCAGGGGAAGAATTTTTAAAATGTGCAACACCTGACTTTATATAGTCAGGGGAACTGACCTCTTTTCCCTTAGATTGTTAATAAAAAAATGACATTTAACACAATAGCCACCTGGTGTGAATTTATTGTCAGATTAGCAAAAAATATATTTTTTGGTGGGCACAGAATTTTAATTATTTTACACGTGCCACAAGATGGAAAAGGTTGAAAATCGCTGTATTACTAGAAAAAAAGTCCACTGACCTCTCAATCTTACAAATGGTGTTTTCTCTTGGATAATGAACAGCCAATCAAAAGCCTCAAAGTATACTAACAACAATAGGACATAACCCCCAACTATCCACAAATCAGACTGTTCCTAGGATAGTAGAATGATTTCCCACAACAAACCACAAAATCATAAAGTGAAATCAAGTTTGATAATCACAAAAGGTATCCTTGAAAGTAAAATCCCAAATGCTAAAAACAATTTGATGCTACAAAATTTATTTTATCTAACAAATTGAAATAGATTGTTTTTCATTAGTCTGGAATCATTTTACTAAGACTGTAAATCAGTATCCAAAGAAATGTTTCTTGATGGATATAGAATACAGACAGAGTAACCATTAAAGAAAATAAAAAATAAAAAGCAGGAAATTACCTAGACAAATATCAACAGTGGGATCCAATTTACCCATTATTATTACAAATAGTCTTATACTGCTGTATTTATAGAAGGAACTAAAGTGCCCAAATAAGGAAGAAAAGTACTATAGCACAATAGTAGAAATCCAATTTTATAAATTTCAAGGAAAATAAAAGTATCTATTAATATTACCATTATAAAACACCACTATATGGTTAAGATTCTAAGTGAATACTTTATGACACAAATATAAACGTGCTCTTATCCACGTTTTGAATATTCTCAGGAATACTTCTGAAATACTCCATACAAAATTCTGGTTAACCGCCCCCCCCTTGAGAAATCAGGAACTGATTTTAAACACATTACTATAATACTCAGGTACAAAACCTGAACTAGATTCTAGACAAAGAAAACTAAAAGTGGATTTTCTGACAAAAAAATAAATATTAAAGAACAAAAACCTCAGTATCTGTCACAGACGGTTTTTAAAATTATGAAGGTTTTTACCTAATCTTGAGATCATTAGAATATACCGAATTACAAGATAAACTCAAAGTTAAAACGTGCCCTTAAGGGAAGTCAGAACACATCAGTAAAGAACAACGCTACTGTTTAAACAAAATGGTGGTTGACCAACATGGTCAATTGGACAGATAAGCCTTGCTTATTAAAAAGGAAAATAATTCATGGAAACATTAAAAAATGAACTACTACTTAAAAACCAATCAGTTTGGTTAAGACTTTGGAAATAAAATACTTTTTCTCAGGAGAGAACTGATAAAAATTGTGATTAACTACTTTCACTGAGGCCATTTCAGTAATTCAAATGAATCCAAAGATTAGTGAGTGAAGTCATTTGAAGGTTTCTATAGCTACCATTAAAAAAAAAATTTAGTCAATATAGCCCTGGCTGGTGTACCTCAGGGGATTGAATGCCTGCCTGAACCAAAGGGTTGCCAGTTTGATTCCCAGTCAGGGCATATGCTTTGGTTGAGGGCCAGGACCCTTGTGGGGTATTGGGTGGGGGGAGAGCATGTGAGAGGCGACCACACATTGATTGATGTTTCTCTCCCTCCCCTCTTCCCCTCTCTCTAAAAATCAATTTAAAAAAAATCTTTAAAAATTTTTTAAAACTGCCCTGGCTGATGTAGCTCAGTGGATTTAGCGCGGGCCTGTGAACCAAAGGATCGCGGTTCGATTCCCAGTCAGGGCACATGCCTGGGTTGCAGGCCAGTTCCCGGTAGGGGATGCATGAGAGGCAACCATACATTGATATTTCTCTCCCTCTTTCCCTCCCTTCCCCTCTAAAGATAAATAAATAAAAATGTTTAAAAAAATAAAATGAATGTGCCTATGATGGGAATATTTAAAAAAAATTTTTTTTAGAACTTAGTGAATATAAAGGGGCAATTACATTACATGTAGCATACTGCTTAACTTAGTTACATAAAGTTAAAATAAAAGATAAAAATGCATTAACAGTATTACGAAAGGAAGTAAATTTAATATGGCTGAATTTACTTAATGTCATTAAATTTAGAAGTAGCATAAATTGCTGAAGCTTTATCTAAGTGAAAAAAGCTTTAAAGAAAGAAAGAGTGACAACAGCTACCTCACAGGGCTCTTGTCCTTTCTGAATGGACTTTTGCTTCGGGAGCGTCGTCTGCTGCAAAGTTAAAAAGTATCAGAAGTTACCCAAACAAGTACACCACATTAGTTCCTTGAAAAACAATTTAAACAATTCAGAAGTATGTTTAAAAACCTTAATTTGATGCTATGAGGCAACCCAATCTTTCCTCGGATGGCACTGTTAAATTTTGGTCCGGAGCTAAAAAGGAAACACAAAATTACACTAGTTACAGGTTTAGGGTCTTGCTAAGATCACATTCATGTGCTCTCCAGCAAGTTTAACATTGTTTAGGCTGCTTCTTTTCCACCTCAATTATGAAGAGGAAATAAGACTTTTTCTTTTAACTCTATCCCAGGCAAACTGCTCTTACAGTTATCCATCCTGGACCACTGAGAGGTGCCAAAACCAAAGGTTACAGCCTCAAAATTTTTAAAATTCTGAAAATGCTCACTCTTATTTTTAGTCTCGTTTTTGAAAAACTACACATGAATACATTCCTGAGGTAAAAAAAAAAAAAAAAAAACACACACAAAAATGAAAATAAATCTTCCTAAACTTCTCTCACACCAGGAATAATTAGTTACCAGTTTGGTGTGCATCTTTGCACATCCTCCTCAGGAACATACATGTATTTACACTTAAGTGCACATACAATATTCATGTTTTCTTAAGGGACTTCTTTTAAAAAATAAGGAGACTTGATTCTTTACATAATCACAAAAACTCCAAATTTCCACTCAATAGCAAGTCTGAGAGACTACATAAAAAGCACATTTAGCACATCATACTTCACTTCTTTGTGGCCAAACATTCCATTTTAAAGATGAAGTTCACTGATTCAAAATTTTTTGAGGACATGACATATTAATGTTTTTTTTTAATATCAAAAAGGCAAGTATTCTAAGAAGAAATAACACAATACAAAATTGTAATGGCAACTATTTTAAAATACAGTTTTATCCTGTATTCTAAATTAACTCTAGAAAGGCTCAGCAGTATTTGAGCCTTTTATTTTGAATGACCAAACTGAAGAGACAGTCAGATGTCCCTTAGTGCTCAACCTGTTATTCTTTCCCAGAAGGGTAGTAAAAATGAAGTAACTAGTGGTCTGTGATCCACCATTTGGATTCATTTTCATGAACTCTACATGCACTTAACATTTAAGCAGTTTCAAATGAATTTATATTAAATAGTCCTTTGTAATTCAAACTGATAATTAAGAATATACATTTACTGGGTAAATTTAAGTCCTAATAATATATTAAAATGTTCTACCCCCATTAATTATTAAAGTCCCAGTTTTTGCCTCCATAGATAAAAATTACCTGAAACCAAATGTGAAAACTAAATCCATTTTTAAGTCAGACCAGAATCACAGGCTGACTTCAAGTATTCATCACTAAACAGAGAAAATAGTATTCAGAATTTATTAAAGTAATCCTCTTCCCTATTTAGTTCATTTTGCTAAAAAAAAAAAAAAAAAAAGGCAGCAAACTTTGATAAATTGGACAAAAAGCAAAGTATTTTCTAACAGCATTTGGAATCAAAAAGAACTTATGGTCTCTTTAAATTCTTAAAAAGTTAATGAAATAAGCACATAGGAAGAACTTAGAAAACAAATAGTTCAATTCTTTCCATTTTCAATATTTAAGAACAAGAATCAGAACTCAAAGTTGAATGGCTTCAAATACCAAAACATTTCATGAATAGCATTATGGTGAGCGCTTCATTCGCATTCTCCTCTCAATGCTCATTAAGTTTTTCTGATAATTGTTATATTCCTTAAAAGCTGAGAAAACAAAAACTCAGAGGTAACTTGTCCAAGTGCCAGAGACAAGACTCTGATTTACTTATCTGTGAATTCCACTTTCATCTGTTCAAATTTTAAAATTAGAAGTGCTCATTTTAAAAATCCCTTAATTTATAACAGTATGTTTATCAAGAGAAAAGCACTAAGGACTGACATATTCAATCCTTGCTTAAAAGCTACAAGTAGGTTCTTTCCAGGTATTAATACAATTGAGAGTTTTTAAAATGACTATAATGAAACTTTATTTATAACTTAATCACATCCAATTTTCTATAGTAATTTAACTTCAAAGCACCTTTAGTGCTTTATTTTAAAAACTTTAAATACAATGCATAATGAGCCCCCAAATCTTCATTATCCAGGAGCATAGACCAAATTCAAAGGGTCTGTCATTTCAGCTGAAAACAGCCACACAGACAAGATTATTAACTAATTGCATATTTGACTTTTAAAGAAACTTATGTTCAGTAAATGTTCACAAACCTCGAAGCTTTTAAAGTATTCGGCACTACATTTATCAAATTGTAGCTAGTACTCTAATGCTAGTACTCTAGTGCTAGTGCTAGTACTCTAGTTTGGACTAGCATACAGTTATATTATTTTTATATGCAATAAAGAATCTGTATGCCTAAAGTAAAACAAAAATTATATACGTGTCCAGTTTTTCACTTTACTAGTCTTTTCAATGCAATATACTTATTCAATACTTTTTAAAATAATCATATTGAAAACTAAAATTTCACAGTTCAAATCACTCAGATTAAATTGCTATCTGGACACCCAGCAAATGACTCAAACTGTAATCATAATCATAGTTACATACTAAGGACTTCTGTAGCGGCCTCTGAATCTGCGATCTCGACTTCTTGAGCGGCTCCGTCTCCTTTCTTTGCTTCTACTTCGCTTCCTTTCACGGCTTTTGCTCTTTTTCCTTTCTCTATCTCTACTTCGCTTCCGTTCCTTACTTTTGCTTCTTTTTCGTTCATGACTACGACTTCTGCTCTTGCTTTTTTTCCTCCTAAGGAAAAAAGACCCCATTATCTTGCTGGTATAAGAATCTGTCAAAATATACTTCCTTTTATGGCCAGAATTTTTAAAATATTTTTGTAAATTTACTTTGCCATTTTTACGATCATACAACGATACGTAATCTTATTTATGCAACAAAGTTAACTTCTAGGTAAGGTAAAAATACCCAACCTTTGCCTTCTACTGCTGAACAACAGCAGTCACTTGACAAGGAATCACTATCTTATTTATGCAACAAAGTAACTTCTAGGTAAGGTAAAAATACCCAACCTTTGCCTTCTACTGCTGAACAACAGCAGTCACTTGACAAGGAATCACTAGAGGAGGGACTATAATGATCACCTGAGAGTCAGCTACAGGTCTAAAAAGGAAGTCTTTAAATTAAGTTTGACCATCTTGTAACTGGCCAACAAGTACTACTATAATCCACAGGATACAGTAATAAATCAATTATTGTATTAGTTCTAAGTCACATATAAGAATTGTCATTAAATACACTCATTTCCCAGAAGTCAATTTCGATCCAATTTATACATGTATTATTTTATCCTTTCACCAGGCCACATAAAACATCGAAATTTTGGTTTCCATGATCAGGTAATTACAAGTGACAAAAGATAGTAAAATTCAGTAAAATGCATTCTGACACTCATAGATGTTACTAGAACCATTTCAGGTATTTTCTTTTTAAAGTTATGAGTATATGGGGAAAAGGAGTACGCCACTGTTATGTCAGTTTATACAGCATGTGGGGTGCAATCAAAATGAACAATCAACATCTATATAAATCTTTGCAAAATTTCAAACTCTGAAAGGTAAAAAAGCCAGTCAGTCCTATCTTTCTGTTCATTTCTGTATTCTTCACAACATACCACCCACTCATTTCATATTTAAATCTTACAATCTATACCTCTGTGCTATCACCCAAATTTTAGAGGTGCCTTCAGATATTTCAATATAAATTGAAAGCCATTTCAAAATAAACTTATTCCACTAAAATGTCAACTTATAGTAGCTAAAAAATTAAACATTTTGACAACTCTACCATCATTTGGAGATTTAACTGTTTAGTTCTTATCAAAGTAAAGTTAGCACAAGAGCAACCAGAGTCTGCCTCAGAGAACCTGTAAGTAGGCCATCTTAGAGTGCATTGAAAATAGAAAATGAAGACACCC
Organism: Anoura caudifer; assembly: GCA_004027475.1. Classification (NCBI taxonomy): domain Eukaryota; kingdom Metazoa; phylum Chordata; class Mammalia; order Chiroptera; family Phyllostomidae; genus Anoura; species Anoura caudifer. The sequence goes on from PVKU01004548.1 coordinate 89,590, forward strand.
ACCTTCTGGAATCTTGAAACCCACACTCCAATCACAAGGAGATGTAGAGCTTTCCAAGGAGGCAGAAACTTTGTCTAAAATTTCAAGATAATCCACCTGACTGACAGAAATGTATATGCTAGGTAGCGCATGACAGAAAATTAGGCTACACTCATTATTTATATGTCATAAAAGGATGCCCAAAGGGCAACAGATAACATTCCAACTTTGTTACCTGAAAAACTTGACACTCTCTTAAGGAATTCTGTGCAATAGCTATAATCAAAAGTCCTAAACATAATCAGTTAGGGGACAAAGTAACTCCATCTCCCACAAATAAAGGCAAGTTTTGCTCTGCTTATAGATGGCCCTTAGAAGAGAGGCAGCCAACCTCCCTATTTACCTCTTTTTAGGCCCAAGACTTATTTTAACAAAGGAAAGGACTTGAAAATTGAAGAGCTAATTTCACTTTAAGGTCTTCCTAGGATTTTTTAGTAAATGAGTCCCCACCCACATCTGAAGGCAACCCCAGAAAGGTAAAAAGATAGCAACATACTAAGACATTAAGAATGTATAATCCTCTGCATAAACGTCCAGACAAAAATTTAAGGGTGGAAGAAATCAGTCTATAGCTTCAAAGAACATTTATTAAGTTAACTAAAAAGAGCTTATATAAATCCATACTAATAGTCAAATCCTGTTACAACTTAAAAGGGACTTTCCAAAGTCTTTAGTGGCAGTGGAATTTTGTACTGAACATCATTGAAGTAAATGGTCCACTGGGATGGGCCTTTGGACTTTTTGGTTATATGGCCTCTGCTGTAAAGGTGTTTTGCTATAACTGGATTTGACCTCTTCCATGTAAGAAGATCTAAATTTTAAATGCAATGTACTCTGGAAAATAAGAAAAAAATAGAAAAGTCATTTATTCCAAAATTTATAGATAATCCACACCACAGTAGCCAATATATTTCAACTGTGTCATTTTTTTTGTTACTCTTTTGAGTAATTCCTAAAAGAATTTAACTGAGTTAATGCTGATTTAGACTTTGCTAAACTGGTTACACTAACAAGTAATATTCCCATGAAGGCAAGCTCCAGTACTTTAAAAAGTGTACTTTGATGTCTTGCCAAACTCAGGAGTATATAGTTCTTTAATTGATAATCACTTTGTATTATATTAAACTTAGTTCCTTTTACTATGGGAATACAACTGCATGTATTGAGAATCAAAATAAATTTCTTAAAAGAAAACATTTACTGGTCACTCTCAAATCTCATAATGTATATTTTCTTGCTACCTTAAAACTACATACAACACTCAATGGCTTTTAAGACAATGAAGCTTTAAGATGAAAATGCAATGTGGCACCTTTCTTTGGTTGACTTATGCCAAAAACTAAAGCACTGAACATTTTGCTTCATATTCTATCTATCCCTAAACACAACATTTCTCACCTAGATAACTTTGAAATTAAATCGAAAGATTAATTCCCTTCAGAAAAATGGGAGACAGTTCCTGATTGAACAAGGGAGCCATTTATTTAATCAGCTATACATAATTGGTGAGATGTCTAAAGAGAAATAATTTGTACATTTAAAAAGATCTAGATGGCAGTTGGAAAGTTCCTCCCTTAGTCAAAGATCCCTATGAACAATTAAAGAAAACTGTCCATTGTATTTAGTCTCATAAGACTATTTACATTAGATAAAGGCCACTAAGCATTTATCCTTGTGTCCTTGTAAAAACTTGGTAGCTTTAATGAGCTTAGATGCAGGAAGCATTGTAAAACTGGAAATATGTTAGCAACAAGAAATAACATTTAAAAATGGCACAAGGGCCCTGGCTGGTGTGGGTCAGTGGGTTCAGTGCAGGCCTGGGAACTAAAGCATTGCCTGTTGGATTCCCAGTCAGGCTCATGCTGAGGTTGTTGGTTGGCCACTCCCCCTCCCCCAGTAGGGGGCGCACAAGAGGCAACCACAGATTGATATATCAATATTGTATCAAGGTTTCTCTCCCTCCTTCCACCTCTAAAAATAAAATCTTAAAAACAAAAAAATAAAAATAAAAATGATACAAGGGTCTGTACCCCACAGTGCATGTTTTCATCCTTTCCACACTAACAATGACAGCTTTACCTCACCCACTAGTCCCGACAACTAGATTAGATTATTTCATGATATACGAATAACCTCTTCCTAAATCATCTTACAGAACTGTGAATTAGAATCATTAATTAGGAAACAGTTACTTCGGTAAAGGTCTAAAACCAGATACATTAAACCATACAATGATTGGTTGATTGTGTCACACCTAACAATTCAAGACTAAACCCAACCTAATACCTATAACCTGCTGTGATTAGTAAGAAACTGTAACTGACTCCTACCAGAAAGAAAAGGTAGGAGACATTTTATATCATTTTTAATCCATTACTACTACATTATTTTAGGAAAATTAAAAATGTTGTAGTAAAGCCTAAATAATTCCATTCAACAATTTTTTCATCTTTTTATGAAATTATATCAACCTACCTAACAAAGTTGTTGTGAGAATGTTGAGGTAGTAGTGTATTATTATAAAGCACTCTGAGCTCTTAAGAGGAAAAGAGCCACCCCAAACACAAACAAACAAAACCCAAGTGAATGGCCATTTACCATCATCTTTGTGTATTAAATGGTCATGAACATGACAAAATGTTTTAATGACATCACAAATATAGGTTAATAAAACATTTAATGTGTATATCACGTTAAGAATCACTAATTTTAGAGCCGAAAGGAAACTCCAAAAGCATCCAACCTTATAAAATAGATCTAATTTATACTATTACGTAGAATTTTGTATACTGTATTCTGTTCTAGTCTAAAGCAGAGTTATTACTGTTATGGATTACTCACTTAACTCTATTAACTTGTGTCACTCAATTTTTCAAAACTCCATTCTCAATATTAAGTCTACTATAGTTTTAAAAGCTTCAAACAAAAGATATGTAAGAGGAACGTAAGAAGTACTTAAGTATGCTATATACCATTATGACAGAAAGAGCCTTTAAGCAGCAAGAAGCTTGGCTAATTCATAACTGTGACTCCTTCAGTAATTTAGAATACTTTCCTTGGCCTGATTATTTTGTTACCTTTTCTTCTTCCTAACCCATCTTTGGTGAATATTACTTTAATTGATAATATCACTAAACAGTAAACCAAAGTTAATAAACTGTATAACATTCATACAAATTGTCCTGGATGGACGTGGAGGGGAAGGTGTCCAAAAGGTCCCTGAAACCATATTCTGAAATCTAGGGAAGGAGCCCATAGTTTTATATCCCCAAATAGTTTCTAGCCCCCAAAAAGAATCAGTTTTCTAAAAGAGGCAAAGGAAAGCTTCCAAAGAGAACCTTAGTTTGATGCTTTAGCCATAGGAACACAACTTTACTAAGATCCCATAGACATTAAGTTCCCCCCACCCCAGCTCCCTTCTTAAAACTTACTTTTTGCTACGTTCTTCATGGCCATTAGCACTGCTCAACTTGTTCTCATCCTAAGCAAGGTTGATAGAAGAACATCATGAGGACGAAGTGGTAACATTTCAAGTTGTCAAAGGGTAAAGGGAACAGGAATAAGAAAATACAAAACAATTTTAAAACTAATCACTTATCCATAGTTTAACATGGAAGGCTATAAAAAAATTTAGATGGGTATGTGGTTTAACCACTTTGTTGCTTACAATTAAGTCATCAAGATACAAAAATAAAAAGGCATATTAACATGTTAAATTTTACTTTCTTATATAAATTATTAAGTTATCCAGATTTATACAGTGTTGAAGTGGTTAAATAGAATTTCTTTAAAACATGAATAAAGTCCTGTTTTGAGTTTTATTCCATGTGCTATAGTCCCTTTGGTCAGTACCATGGCTCTATTTCTGCCTAAGCCCCAAGTGGCCATGCTAGCAGCCAGCCACTATGGATTTCCTGTGACCGATGCCATTCCTGAGATCTTCGCCCATTTCCGTTGGAGGGTTGGGACTGTAAGAGCTTGATGCCACCTCTGTCACACATCTCGCCCTGAAGCAAACAGGGATTCACACTGCTTTAGTAATGTTGACTCTCAAGAACCCAAGAAAGTCAATTAATAATCCACCAGTCCAGCCTAAACATTTCCTACTTCCATACCTGTTTACACGGAATTACATCCATGTTTAACTAAGACACAAGAATCTTAACATTAAAACAGAAAGCTCTTCAAGAGTCTTAAGCATTATTAAACTAGGTACACTATTTAAAGCTATAAAGAATTCATCCAAATTGGTACCACATGGTCGTGCTATACACTCCAAAACAAATGTATTATTTTAAAAAGGTTTAGCGCAATGTTTATTTTAAAGCTTGATCACACCAGTTATAGAAGTATAACTGCTAACTTACAAAGCTTACAGTTTGTGACACCAGTGAGAATGCATGCATACTGCTATTTTCACCACCAACTGGTGAAAGAATGAAAAGACACTTTAGTTTCACTGTGATACTGAAATGGGTCAAAGACTATTATTACTAGCCAAATTCCTTTGTAGTTTTTTAGTGTGAAATATGGCAGGGACTGATTAAAAATAAAACAATATGGAGAACAGTAAAACAGTCACCAAGTGACTCTAGGTTGTGATACTGCCTCTTTTGCTTTAATTTTTTTTTTTTCTTTTCAGGGATCCAAGAATTTTAGTGTTTTTTAACTAAGCAGATCATCACCTGCCTGTTTTAATATTTTACTATCACCAGTCTTTTACATATATAGAAAAATATTTTAAATCTCACCCATTTCTTCTTGTAAGTCATTAAAGATTTGCTTGCCACAGACTGGTTTTACTTTTTTATTCTTGGACCCCTGCTATTTTCCCAAACCACTACATTCACCTTTTTGCTATACCAAACTGGAGCTGGTAATTCTTAGTTGAGTCATTTTACCTAGGGGACCACGGTACAGCGATAAGTCACTCAATTACTACCTTATGATTGACAGTTCACACTGGAATCAAAGGTGAATTCATGGGAGTAGAGGTGAGATATCGTTAGGCAAGTCTACAAAGAGAGATAGATGGGCATTTATTCATCACGCTGAAGTGAAACTACTGCACAATATTATTACATCAATAGCATATATTTACTTTTGCAAGTTATACGTAATGCATCTCTGATAAGATAAATCAAGAGGGCTCCGGGGAGGTTAGTTTACATTTCAGCAGTAGTTTCGTGAATAATGCTAAATCAAGAAATATATAAACCTCACCAACATTTTTTTTCTCACCTTCTTGTAAGGAGCCTCAAGCATTGCTTCAATATCAATATCGTCTGCCATTTTCTCTAAACGCCTATAAAAACAATAAGGTAATTCTATGAGTAAACATATTTCATTTATGCTCGATTTCTTATTCAAATACTACAACACTTCAGAAAAACATTTTCAAAAGCCCAGGCATGACTGATGTAGCACAGCGCATTTTACCAGGCTTGGTAACTAAATCTGAAATGCCTCTAAGGGCACATGAAAATAAATTATATGTTCAACTTTTAAAACCTTGCAATGAACTTCAAAAACATAACCCGGGAGCCTCGAGGCAGCGCGCCTTTCCGCGCAAAACCCGCTCTGCCATTTTAGAAGCAGGGGAAACTCCCTCGGTAGCGACGGGTTGTGTGCCATGGCAGCAGCGTTCGGCTGGCGCCATGTTGGGAGGTCGCGGCCGGCCCAGGCCTGGATAACAGGTCGCCAACTGCCCGAGGCCTCCCTGGGGTTCGTGACACCCAAGAACCCTAACACCCACTCAACCGGAAAGGAAGGGCGCGGTCGCCAAAATGGGGCCGATTTCTAGAAAACCTGCCCTCCCCCACTGTCACTAAAAACACGCCTAAGGAGTGTTTCTCACCCAGGAAAGAACCAACCTCAAAAAATCTCTCCAAATACTAGGGTTCACAACAACTACTTACCTGTGCGGGCTTCCGGGCCCCTGTGGTGTTCGTGTTCAGAAAGAAGGGAGCTGCTGCAGCTGCCGCCGCTGTTGCTACAGTTAAGCCTCTAGGCCCGGGCCACGGTACCGCCCAGCCCGAATTTCAGGCTCCGAGGGCGGATAGGCCCGAGCGAATCTAAAAGAAACAATGGGATTAGAGAAGCCCGCTCAGGAGTGCAGTACGGCGGTTTCGGCAGCTCAGGATCCAAGCCTGCGACAACGTCCGCAGCCTCCCTGAAATGGCGGCCGCTGCTTCCCCGTACTCACATTCACTAACACACATATACACACAAACACACGGGGCCTCACAGAGCCTTCAGCACGGGCTCTCGCGAGAAACTGCCTGTAGTTCCAGACTAAAGAGGACTAAATATCGCGAGATCTAAAGATGGCCCCAGCAACCGTGGCCCAATCTCGCGCAATGATTGCGCCACCGATATTTCCCATCCCCCTTTCGGAGAGGCACTTTGACTCCTCCCCCCGGATTGGCGTCCGCATCTCGCGAGACTGCGCGAGTTGCTAGAGCAAAGGCAGTTGGTACACTTCATGTCAATCCTTTAGAAAATTCAACGCTGAATGGAACTCGGTTGTCGCCACCTCCTCGTGGCACTTCCCTAAAGGTTTCATCCTCAGAGCTAACCGCCCCCACCTTCCCCGGGGCCTCCCACCCAGATGTCTGTCAAGGTCGCCATAAGGCAATCTAGTCCATATGGCGATAAAATAAAAGAAAAAGACGGTCATATATAGATTATCCGCCACAGGCGAAGACGACGTAAAAAGCACGTAAGAGAGAATGCAAGAAGAGACACTACAGGGTTAGAGGGTTAAGCGCTGTAGAATAAAAATTATCTGTCCCGGTCTTTGGGAGCCGGTGGGCTAGGCTCTGCTTCTGCTGTCCAGCTTCAGAACCCCCCCCCTCGGAAGTAGTGGAGAAAGACAAAGAGAAGGGGGAAAAAAAGCTACTTCCTTGGGCAGTGGGTCAGCTTTGCACCCCCAGAATTACAATCTGGGCTTGTGTCTGTGTTGCTGTTGTTTCTTCAAAGATGTCCCCCGATTCTCCTGAGTGTTGGCTCCTTGCCCCTGAAGTCTCTCAGATGCCTGGCAGTTAAGAGGAAATTCCACTTGTTCTTTGGTCAATATTGTGGGGGTAAAAAGGGACCAGAGAGGTCACAAATACAAAGCTTTTTCCTCCAACAGAAAAAGGTTTGGAAAAAATTAGATTACATACAAGCAAAAATCTTATTAGAAGTCTATTTACTTAATGATTGAGGGAAAAGATTTGAAACGACATACCTAGGTTCCTGTAACTTCTCCAAACCTGTGAGACGATGGAAAAGTAAATTAACCTCATAGAACCCTATCGTCCATTTTCTCCTATGAAGAAGAAGGTAATATAATTACTGAGCTAAGTTTCTTGACACTGACCTAGGCAGGTAATGTTCACTATTGAATTCTCAGCGTTCAGCCATAGTGCCCAGCCAGGTAAATACTTGACAAAGGAATGAATAAATGAATGAATGCCTAGTAGTATAGTGAAAATTAAATGGGATAATGTCTGTAGCATGCCTGGAAAATATTTAATTCTCAAAAAAATTCACTTCTGTTATTACTAAACAAATTAGAGGAAATGTAGGTATAAGGTGGCTTTCTGTTTTGAGTTAACTTTTCAAACTTTTTCTTAGAGGGTAATAGATTTTTTTTTTTTGTTTTCTTAAAACATTTTATTTATTTATCTTTAGAGGCGAAGGGAAAGAGAGGGGGCAGGGGAGAGAAACATCAATGTATGGTTGCCTCTTTTGCATCCCTTGCTGGGAACTGGCCTGCAACCCAGGCATATGCCCCGACTGGGAATCCAACCACGATCCTTTGGTTCACAGGCCCGAGCTCAATCCACCGAGCCACACCAGCCAGGGCAAGATTTTGCATATTAGTAATGTTTTCTTACTCCTTTTCCTGAAAATTCAGATCCTCTACTGATTTTTTCTTAGGATTTTAGTTATGTATTTTTAGCGAGACAGTAAGGAAGGGAGAAACAGAGGGAGGGAAACATCCATGTGTGAGAGATACATCGATAGGTCACCTCTTTCACATCCCCCAACTGGTGACCTGGCCCACAACCCAGGCATGTGCCCTGACTGGGAATCAAACCAGAGACCCTTTGCTTCCTTTGGGTTCACAGGCTGGCGCTCAATCCACTGAGCCACAACAGCTAGGGCCTCTATTGACTTTTTAAGTGTTGAAAGTCATCAAAGAAAACTGAATTGAAGCATAATATGTCAGAAAAGGCAAGCTAACCTTTGCCTTCTCTTTTTTCCCTTTAATTCCAGTATTGTGACTTGTTCTTTGTTTTTAATCCTCACTAAGGACTCCTTGTGAGAAACATCAATCTATTGCCTCTTGTACACGCCCCAACCGGGACCAAACCTGCAACCTATGTATATACCCTGACCCTAGGTATGTGCCCTGACTGGGAATCTACCATTCAACCATTCAGTTTATGGGGCAACACTCCAAGCAACTAAGCCAGACTGGCCAGGTGTGTGACTTGCAATTGTGCAAATATCACAGCATAAAGATGGTCCTTTCTTACTATTTTGTTTGGGGACATGACCACACAGAACTTGATCTTGACCTCTAGACTGCCTTCAGCCAGCGCGCATGCCGGCTCCATTACGGAGACTTGTCACTCCAGTGTCGTGATTGGTGATGATGGACCAGATAATGACCTAGATTTTTTTCTGTATACCTAAGCATTACGCTAAGGTTTTGGAAAAGGTGTTTATTCCTCAAAGACTAATTACGGACAGGACTGAATGGCTTGCTCGAGATGTGATGAAGGAGATGGGAGGCCATCACATTGTAACCCTCTGCATGCTCAAGGGGGGCTATAAATTCTTTGCCGATCTGCTGGATTACATTAAAGCCCAGAACAGAAATAGTGATAGATCCATTCCTATGGCAAAATCTATGAGTGTAGATTTTTGTCAGACTGAAGAGCTACTGTGATGACCAATCGGCAAGAGACATAAAAGTGATTGGTGGAAATGATCTCTTAACTTTAACTGGAAAGAATGTCTTGATTGTTGAAGATATAATGGACACTGGCAAGACAATGCAAACCTTGCTTTCCTTGGTCAAGCAGTATAATTCGAAGATGGAGAAGGTCGCAAGCTTGCTGGCAAAAAGGACCCCTCGAAGTTGCATATAGACTAGACTTTGTTGGATTTGAAATTCCAGACAAGTTTGTTGTAGGATATACCCTTGACTACAATGAATACTTCAGGGATTTGCATCATGTTTGTGTTTTTAATGAAACTGGGAGAGCAAAATACAAAGCCTAAGATGAGAGTTCAAGTTGAGTTTGGAAACATCTGGAATCCTATTGAAATCACCAGTAAAGTTATCAAATGTTCTAGGTCTGTGGCTAGCTTCTTAGTAGAGTTTATTGCATGTATCTTCTAAGAATTTTATCTCTTTTGTATTTTAGAAATGTCAGTTGCTGCATTCTTGAGCTCTTTATTTGTACTATGAGCCTAAAGACTATTAGTTCCCTTTGGGTGGATTGCTATTTGATATGTGAACAAAAAAATCTCTTAAGCTACACCACTGTTGAATGAGAACACTGAAATTGTATCTGTAAGAAACATTTAAAGAGAAGATATATTAGTTTTTAATTGGTATGTTAATTTTCATATATTCAGGAAAGTACAGAAGTGATTGAATATTGTTCATTATATCACTGTGTGTTGAGAACAGTAAAAAGCAGTTAGGTTTTGTATCAATGACAGCATCTAAGAGGCATGTTACAGCAGATAAACCATATGTCCTGGAATTATTTTAGTAGTGTTTCAGTATTATTAACTATATTTTCCTGCTTGTTCAGTTTATTCTCAGTGATTCCTTGTCAATAGTTCCTTTTAAATACAAATCAATAAATTTTTTAAAAACTTAAAAAAAAAGAACTGGATCTTAACCTCTAGATTGCTTGTTTGAGAAGAGGAAGGTTTTGTGTTCAGGGGCCATCAGAGTGAACAGGACAATTTTGCACACAATCAAGAAACACCAGCTGGAAAAGTCAGTGTTTAAAACAAAAATATGTTTTTATATTTCAAAAGGTTAAAACATAATATGCTTTTCATTCACTTTGCAAAACCTCCCTTGGTCTGACTAGCTCATGGACTTTCTGTGTGAATTAATTCCCCTTTCATCATTTCATTCTCAAGTCATTTGCTGCAAAAGGTGGTTGAGTTCATTCATCACCACCACCAAGAATATTATTCTAAGGGGGGTTGAGGCAGGGTGGAGGTGGGTGAAGAGAGAAAAAGTGAGGACAATTGTAATAGCATAAACAATAAAAAAAATAAAAGAAGAATATTGTTCTATCTTATAATTTACAGAGAGGAGGCCACAGCAAAAACAAGAGCCTGAAAAAGAGAAAGTAATAGATATTATACTTAGAGAATTTGGCTGAAAATTATATATATTGCCAGTGTAAGATTTTTATGTTTAAGTATGGCTTTCATAAAAAGAAAATGCTCTTTTATTTTATGCTCACCTGAGGATATGCTTATTGATTTTAGAGAGAGGGGAAGGGAGAGGGAGAGAGAGGGAGAGAAACACTGATGTTAGAGAGAAACATCGATAGGTTGCCTCTCATACCCGATTTGACAGGGCACTGTACCGGCAACCCAGGCGTTTGCCTTGACCAGGAATCGATCCTATGACCTCCTGGTATACCGGCCAATACCTCAATCAACTGAGCCACCACTGGTCAGGGCAAGAAAATGCTGTTTTTGATACTTGCATTTTAGTTTAATGTTCTACTTTAAAAGTATGTATTTTAATTGTTTTTCTAAAGACTTTAAGACTGACTTACATTTTTGTATTATTTATGAATCTAACAAATTTTTATTTGCCTTCAATTTTTCCATTAATACTGAGTTAAATTCAAGTTGAACAGACTAAACTCATTTCAAAAAAACAATCAGTCCTACTCATCTCAGAGAAATTTCCTCAAATTTAGTATACTTTTATCAACTTAACATGTTGTATCATTTTTGAGCACTTTAACACTTTCCCAAGGATGTAAACAATTCTTCTAAACCCAAGAAATTAAAATCACAAATGTAGTGACTCTTAAAATTTCTTAAAGTATTCTAATGTATCTTATACATTAGAATAAAGTATATATCTTAAAGTATTCTGATGTATCTTATACCTTTCCAAATACAATAACAAATCCCAAGCCTTGACCCATGTGGTTCAGTTGATTGGGCATCAATCCACAAAGCAAATGGTTGCCAGTTCGATTCCAGGTCAGGGCACAGAAACATTGGGTTGCTGGCCCAGTCCCTGGTTGGGGCGTGTGCAGGAGGCAAATGATTGATATTTCGCACTCACATCAATTTTTCTCTCCCTCTCTTTCTCCCTGCCTTCCTCAATTTCTAAAGATAAATAAATAAAATCTTTTAAAAATATTTAAAGTAACAAATCCCAAGTATTTACTTAATCACACTTTTTTTTATTGCGGTATAATTGACATACAACATTATACTAGCTTCAAGTGTACAACATAATCATTTGATCTTTGTATATATTGTGACATGATTACCACAATAAGTCTAGTTAACATTCATCACCATACGTACAGTATTTTTCTTGTGATGAGAACTTTTGATTTGTTCTCTTAGTAACTTTCAAATATGCAACACAGTATTTTTAACTATAGTTACCACACTGTGTTTTACATCCTCATGACTTATTTATTTTATAACTTGAAGTTTGTACTTTTGACTCCCTTTACCTATTTTGCCCAATCCAACCCCCTGCCTCTATCAACCACCCATCTCTTCTTGGTATCTATGAGCCTAGTTTTTTGGCTTGTTTTAAATATAGTTTTTTAGAAATTTTGTTTATTGCTTTCTTTTCAGCCGGAACCGCCATCTTTCAGATGACCTGAAACATTTGAAACCTTTCGGGAAAGAAAATGAAAGGTTCTATCCTAAATGCATATAGTAATTTGCCAAAATGACTAACACAAAGGGAAAGAGAAGAGGTACCCGTTACATGTTCTCTAGGCCTTTTAGAAAACATGGAGTTGTTCCTTTGGCTACATACATGCGGATCTACAAGAAAGGTGATATTGTAGATATCAAGGGAATGGGCACTGTTCAGAAAGGAATGCCCCACAAATGTTACCATGGCAAAACTGGAAGAGTCTACAATGTCACCCAGCATGCTGTGGGCATTGTTGTAAACAAACAAGTTAAGGGCAAGATTCTTGCCAAGAGGATTAATGTACGAATTGAGCATATTAAGCACTCGAAGAGTCGAGATAGCTTCTTGAAACGTGTGAAGGAAAATGATCAGAAAAAGAAGGAAGCCAAAGAGAAAGGTACCTGGGTTCAGCTGAAGCGTCAGCCTGCTCCACCCAGAGAAGCACACTTTGTGAGAACTAATGGAAAGGAACCTGAGCTGTTGGAACCCATTCCCTATGAATTCATGGCATAATAAGTGTGGAAAAAAAATAAAAGACTTCTATACTGATAAAAAAAAAAGAAATTGTGTTTATTGATTTGAGAGAGAGAGAAGAAGAAGACATTGATTTGTTCTCCTACTTATTTATGCATTCATCTGTTGGTTCTTGTATATGCCCTGACCTGAGAGTGAACCCACAACCTTTGGATATCAGGCCAACACTCTAACCAACTGAGCTACTCAGCCAGGTGAGCAAGATGCAGTTTTGTTGTTTGTATTAAGAGAGAGGAAGAGAAACATCTATGTATTGTTGCCTCTTCCATGCCTCTGATTGGGGACCTGGACCAAAACCAAGGCATGTGCCCTGACTGGGAATCAAACCAGTGACCTTTTGGTCCCCAGGCCAGCACTCAATCCACTGAGCCACACCAGCTAGGGAACAAGATACAATTTCTTAAGAACCTATGTGAATTAAATAAGGAAGCAACAATTGATTTTTTTTTCCCACCAGAGTTTATTTTTTTAAAAGATTTTATTTATTTATTTTTAGAGGGGTAGGTCGGAAGAAAGAGAGGGAGAGAAACATCAATGTGTGGTCGCCTCTCTTGTGCTCCCCACTGGGGACTTGGCCCGAAACCCGGGCATGTGCCTTGACTGGGAATCAAACCAGAGACCTTTTGCTTCACAGGCTGGCACTCAATCCACTGAGCCACACCAGCCAGGGCCAGAGTTTAATCTTTGGTTGAAAAAAAGTAGAATTTTTTGAACTTCTTGTAATTAAGATGAGAAAATTAAGAGGTGCTCATGAATAAAGTGATAATATATAGCCCATCTGTCCATCCCATGGACAAAAATATTGCCCTGAAACACTTTTAGAATGAAAATAAAATGAAAAATTCAATAATTATAACAAAATATAATTTGGAACAGTCTTTTAGATTTTTATGAGTTAAATGTACCATTTACTGATTCATTTAATAAGTGTTCATTTAGTACCTTTAGCATTATTAGCTCTCTGCAGGACAAGTTGTTAGTACAAAATAAGTAAAAAGCACAGTCCCTTCCCTCAAGAATTTTCAGTTTAGCCCGGTGTGGCTCAGTGAATTGAGTGCCAGTCTGAGAACTGGGAGGTCATGGGTTCCATTCCTGGTTGGGGCACAAACCAGGTTTTCGGGCTGGTCCCGGTTGGGGGTGTGTGAGGGGCAACTGATTGATGTTTCTCTTGCACATTGGTGTTTTTTCTGCCTTCCTTCCCTTCTCTCTAAAATAAATAAATAAATTAATTAATTAAAAGTCTTTAAAGGAATTTCCAGTGTAGTTAGAGAATATCTGAAGGAACAAAAACCGTGTTCAAGATAGTGTTTTGTATTGTGTTAAGATTTTGCATGAACTCCTTAGCTTGAAATCATAGTGTTAATAATAGCATATAGCACTTCACAGTTTACAAACCATTTTCTGTACATTATCCCTTTTATTCCTTTAAATCTATATTCATTTGCTTGAACTGAATGAAATAAATTGATGCAATCAGACTATGAAAGAAGTGATCTTAGAATATTCTTTTGGGAGTAGCTGATTGATGTAGGTCATCAGAGTACCTGAGTATTTATTTATCCAACATTTTATTATTAAAATTATCAAACAGAAAGTGGAAAGAAAAAGACATATGCCTACTACCTATTACACATTTAACAATTTTGCAATATTTGCCTTATCACATATCTATCCATCTGCCCATCCATTAAGTTCAATTTTTAATGCTTTTCAAAGTAAAATATCAACACCAATATACTTTATCTCTAAACACTTCACTGAATATTCTTTTTTTAAAAAAGATCTTATTTATTTATTTTTAAGAGACAGGAAGGGAAGAAGAAAGAGATGGAGAGAAACATCAATGTGTGGTTGTCTCTCATGCGCCCCCTACTGGGGACATGACCTGCAACCCAGGCATGTGCCTCTACTGGGAATTGAACCAAGGCATTTTGGTTCACAGGCTGGCACTCAATCCACTGAGCAGCACAAGCCAGGGACTCATTGCATACTCTGAACTAGAGTTTAAATTTTTTTTTCTTTATTGATTTGAGAGAGAGAGAAAAGGACAGAAGAGAGAAAGAGAGAGGGAGAACATCAATTTTGTTGTTCCATTTATCCATGCACTCACTGGTTGTCTCCTGTATTTGCCTCAATGGGAGATTGAACCGGCAACCTTGGTGTATTGGCATAATGCTCTAACCAACTGAGCTACCTGGCCAGGCCTGAACTAGAGTTTAAATTCCTTTTTTTACAAGTTAAATTTTATGTACAGTGAAATGCACTAATTTTAATTGTACCAATAGATGAGTTTTAACAAATGTATATCAATTGAATAATATTAATTTTATTTAAAATGAAGGAATGACAGAAGCAGGCATAGAGATATAGAGAAAGCAACATATGTTATTGCAAAATATCCTGATTTGACGATAAAACAGTACAAACTAGGAGGCAAGGTATTGTTTAAAAACATCTGCTAATGGAAGCAAAAAGAAATGCAATCAAATGTAATATTGCATGAGATTTGGGACTTAAGCAAATTTAGCTATGGAGGGGGAGATCCTGATGATAAGACATCACAAGATGGAAATATATGTTGAAAATGATGGATGGAGAACAAAAGAAGCATTAACCCACAGTGATTTTGAATGAAAAGCTTGTGATTCCATGATCTGAGTGAATGGCCCTATAAAATGAATATCCCAGAAAGACAGTATTTCTGAAAGAATGTAGTTGATAGACTCAGTCTTTCTTGGAGCTGGAGGAAAAAAAGGTCCTTAACAATCATTTTCTGTAGAAGACCCAAAAATATATGACTTGTCCAAACATCTGTAAATAACCAAGTCCTGCATCAATACACATATGAAGCATCAGAGTTGGAATGTGTGCGGCATGAACACGACTTATATGCAGTGGTTGTAAAAGAAATGAGATGCTGGCGAGAATGGGGAGGAAGTAGAAGCCTCGGACATTGCCATTGAATGTAAAATGGTGCAACTGCTTTGGCAAACAGTTTGGTGGGTCCTCAAAAAGTTAAATATAAAATTACCATATGACTCAGCAATTCTATTTCTAGGTATAGAAAAAAGAATTGAAAATATATTTCAAATAAATACTTGTACATGAATATTCATAGCAGCACTATTCAAAATAGCCAAAAAATGAACACAGCCTAAATATCCATTAATTTCTGAATGAGTAAACTAAATGTGGTATATCCATAATAAAAAAGCAATTGTGGAATCTTCTTTTTTTTAGAATTTGTTTATTTTTTAAAATTTAATTTAATTTTTTAGAGAGAGGGGAAGAGGAGAAGAAAGAGAGGGAGAGAAACATGAACGTGCAAGAGAAACATTGATTTGTTGCCTCTTGCACACCCCCAACTGGGGATCTTGCCTACAACCTAGGCATGTGCCCTGACTGGGAATCCAACTGACGACCTTTTGGTTGGCAGTCTGGTGCTCAGCCCACTGAGCCACACCAGCCAAAGGTCCAGTTAATGCTTAATGTCTTTCTGAAAGCCTATAGGTTTCTGTTTTCATAATCATGTGAAATCATACCCATATGCCCACATTACAATGAAATACCTTCACTCCCCTTTGATACTTTATTTTTCTCAATAGCACTCGTCATCTTTTGAAATACCATATATTTTATTTATTTTTTCATTTCATTGTCCATCTTCCACCATTATTGTATCTCCAAGACCTGGAATATCTAAGAATACCAATGGTGTGCTGATAAAATTGCTTGAATAAAAAAGTCTGATGTGCAGTGTTTGCCAATATCTACAGTGTAAATATTCCCACACTCCCACTATGTCCTATTTTAAGCTACCCACTGATTGTTTAATAATCAGTTCTTGCAAGCCAATACAAGCTGCTACCAGTACTCCACTATATATCTGTAGCACTAAGTGGGTTATTTAACCTCTTAAGTCTCAGTTTTTCCATCTGTGAAATATCTATATGGGATCATAATAGTCCTATTATAAATTGACATAATTTATGAAATTGTGGCAAAAGTTAAATGAGTTAATATAAGTAAAGCACATAAATAGGTGGCTGAAAGTCAGTATTAATGTTATTTTTATTATGCGGTATTTATATATTTATTACGTGTACTTTTCTCCACATCTCACCAATATTGCTTTGTCATTTCCAATGATTTTTGCTACGTTTTCTGATGTTTGTACTGATTGAATCAGGTCTATCAAGTTCTGTGGCATTGTTTGAACGATCAACAAAATGCCTAGTTTGTTGCCATAATTTACTGACAACAAACAGGTATAAAATTTTGGCAAACATTTCTCAAGATGTGGACTGAGTGCCCTGGCTGGGTGGCTCAGTTGATTAGAGCATCGTCTAGATACACCAAGTTTGTGGGTTCGACAAATGAGTCCATAAATAAGAGGAAAAACAAATTGATGTCTCTCTCTCAAAAAAAAAAAAAAAATCAATAAATAGCCCTGGCTAGGAGTAGGTCAGTTGGTTGGAGTGTCATTGTGTAGCTAAAAGTTTGCAGGGTTGATTCCCAGGGGGTTGGGTGGGGTCACATAACTAGGTTTCAGGTTTGATCCCTGGTCTGAGTGTGTGTACAGGAGGTAACTGATGGGTGTTTCTTTTTTGCATTGATGTTTCTCTCTCTTCCTTCCTCTCTCTCAGAGAGTAATGAAAAAATGTCCTTGATGAAGATAAAAAACAAAGATATGGACTGATTGTTGTTTTTCCTCCCTGTGTTGTGATCTACTCATTGATTTTTCATGACTTGCCTATTGGAGATTTTGCTATAATGGAATGCAGCAGAGTTTCCTAATGATGGTTTGGGGAGTCGAGGAAACCTTATCATTCTTCTTACACCACTTTCTTAATCTGTTTCAGAAGTTTCAAACTGTTGTGTTCTTGCCTAGAAAACAGAAACAAATATTTCTGTTTTACTTCCTCTAGGGAGTAGGCCTTAATCCTATCCACCTTTATTAGTCTCAACCAACCCCTCACTATTGCTCTTGTTCTATTGTACTTCAACTTCATTTCTTTGACATTTGCCTTCACTATCACCAGGTTGTAAGCTACTCTGAGAACATCTACTGCTTCTCCTTTATCTCTATCCCCCAGTTCCTAGCATGCTGCTTGGAATGTGCTGGTTGTTTAACAACTATTTGTTGAATTGGTTGGGGTTGCTTTGGAGATAGATCAGTCCAGAGGCAGACCAAAGAGAGATGAAAGAACTCAGAAACAGAGCACATTGCCCAGTGACAATTGAATGTAAACAAGTAGGGCATGTTCTCACACAGACAGGAATTCGATATGGTTTGAAACAGGACTGTGTGGGGGAGCTGAAGAGTTAGAGGAGATTCCATTGGAAAGATAGGGCTAATTTGTGAAAAGTTTTCTACACTCTGCTAAGAATAGTAGCAGTTGTGTGCTGGAAGTGGGCTCAAAGCAGGTCATGAACTGATTATTAAACATCCAGGACTTTGGGAGCTTGTTGATCTCATATTGGTAGTTTGAAATCAGCCACAGAGTAAGTGTTAACATCACAGATATCTGCAAATGCTACAAATCAACCTTTTCTTTTTGCTCAGAGAGCCAGTTGTTCATAGGTCATTGAAAAGTTCTGGACATCACATTAAAAGTGTTGTTAGCCCTGGCTGGTATGGTTCAGTGGATTGAGCACGAGCCTGTGAAACCAAAAAGTCACTGGTTGGATTCCCAGTCCAGGCACATGCCTGGGTTGCAGGCAACCGATCCATGTATTTGTCATGCATTGATGTTTCTCTCCCTCTTTCCTTTCCCTTCTCTCTAAAAATAGAAAAATAAAATCTTTTAAAAAAGAGTTATTAAATTTCATAAGGTTGTTATAAAGATCAAAATAAGAAAATAAACATAATGGAAGCACTTCAGAAATATTACTTGATATCATTCATGTAAAATATTAAGCTCCTATTTCATGCTAGGCATCATTGCATGTACTGGCAATGGGGATATAGCAGTAAACAAAATAAAATCCCTGCCCTTAAGAATTTTAAATTCTAAGGATATAAAACAGATTATTTATTTTAAAAAAACCTGTTGTCTCTTTTCTTTTTTTAAATAAATATTTTATTTATTTATTTTTAGAGAGAGGGGAAGGGAGGGAGAAAGAGAGGGAGAGAAACATCAATGTGTGATTGCCTCTCTCACCCCCTCTACTGGGGACCTGGCCCGTAACCCAGGCATGTACCCCTATCAGGCACGAATCAAACCGATAATGCTTTGGTTTGCAGGCTGTTGCTCAATCCACTGAGTCACACCAGCCAGGGCCCTTTATGCTTTTCAAAGGTTTATTTATCCTAGTTGCTAAATCATCACCCCTCTTCCTCCTACTCTTTTCCTTTTATTTTCAGGGGAGTCTTTTTATTGAAAGATGTAAACATATGTGCAGAAACTTCTGCATATTTGGCTAAAGCAGAAATTAGAAGTTTCATAAACATCCAAATGATGAAACCTAATATGAGAGAACTAAATTAGGCCCACATTTAACTCTCCCTGCCCCAGAGGGCTTCTGTCTTCCCCCCGCAGGTCTTAAGGTCAGATCTCTGACTTTTCAGAGGCAAGATGAGGATATAAAAGTCATATTTATATTCCCTATAAATTTTCCAAAATTTCCTTTTACCCCTGCACACTCACCTTTGCATGTCTGTTCTTCCTTTTCAACTTCAAAGTTTTATCCTTTTTGGCCCTGGCTGGTGTGGCTCAGTGGATTGAATACAGGCCTGCGAACCAAACAGTTGCCTGTTCAATTCCTAGTCAGGGCACATGCCTGGGTTGTAGTCCAGGTCCCCTGTGGGGGGCCCTTGACAGGCAACCATACGTTGATGTTTCTCTCCCTTCCTTCCCCTCTCTAAAAATAAATAAATAAAATCTATTTTTAAAAAAGCATGAAGGCCTGAAAAATAAAGTAGAAAGAAAAAAAAGAAGCAATGATATAGGCAAGGAAACCAGGAAAAGTAAAATTAGGTGTGAGAGTACCTGCAACTACCTGTTTCTTCATAACTGCCATCCAATGAATTCCTTTGGTGGTGCTGTTAAGAGCCTGGAATTTGGAATCTAGATTGGACTTCAGATATTATTTTAGGCCCAAGGGAACTGTGGGCTGGCTTAGGTAGGGTGAAGTCAAGGAGGTAAGCTCTCAAAACCAGAATCGTGGGGCAAGGGAGAAGAGGGAGGGAGCTTTGGGTTTTTAGTGAGTCAAGAGTAAGTCAAGAAGGAATCCAGTGAGACTGCAGAATATCAATTTCTTCACCATCACTGCCCCCACTTTTTCTTTAAAACCTCAAAAGCAAGTAATTACACTCATACACTCAATCATACATTTGTTTTTTGGTCCAAATGTTCATTAAGCCAGACATAGCCCCATTTCTTTTTCCTTTTCCAGTTTTTGAGTGTACAAGGATGCTTATTGAAGTGATGTTTATGACAATTGGAAATGTTGTGAATGACTATCAGTAAAGGAAAGAATCATTGCAACGCTGTTTATAAACATTAGGAACAAAGTGAATGGTCCCTCTTTCCTTGAATTAACTATTCTTAGCCTCCATTCTCTGTCTCATTTCCCTACATCCCTGATGGGAATATATATATTTACATCATATATATATATAGGGTGGATAGAATATAATTTTTATGCTGTTGAATATATGATATTTTCCTTAGTGTTTTGTCCATCCCATGTCTTAAAGATATTTTTGCCTAGGAGAAAAATGACATGACTGTAATTGAACAACAATAAAAACATTAAAAAAAAGATATTTTCCCCTACAACAAGATGGTCAAGATAATTTTAGATATATCCCTTTTAAAGACACATGGTGACGACATTGACACATGTGACATACATGACTGTGCAGTGGGTTATACACATGTCTCACTGGAAAAATAGAACATTATTCATTTCTCTTCCTATCAGAAATACAAGTAAGTGAGGATAATTTGTACTCTCACTTACTTGTATTGGAATAATCTTGAAACCACTTCACTTCTTAAACTATAAGTGGCTGGATTTTAATTGTTATCAGTAACAGATGACTTGTGACACATTTTGCAACTATGGAGTTATATCTTTGGGGGATCTATACTTGTTTATCAAAATTATAAGTGCACATATCCCTGTGGCTCAGATCTCCCATTTTTGAGAATTTAAGCTACAGTTCTGTCTGCACATGTGTGCTGTACTGTTTGTATGTAGAATGTTGTATTTAAAATGCAAAAAATTGGAAACAACCCCAATGTGTTTTAATAGCAAACTGATTAAGCAAATTATAGTAAATCTGCACAGGGAATACTATGTAGCAGTAAATGAAAACAAATAATGAGGGTTATTTTTTATATCATTGTACAAAATGTGTTGTAGGGTGTCCAAAATGTGTTGTTTAGTGAAAAAAGTAAGGTGGAGAACAACATATATAAATGCTTCCTTTTGTGTAAAAGGATTGAAATATGTTTGAACTTGTATTCAAATTTGCTTGTATATGCATAAAGACACCCTGAGAGGATTCATAAGCAAGTAGGAGTAGTGGCTATCAGTGGAAACAGGACCAATAAGAGGCAAGAATTTGAGGGAGACTTTGTATTGTATACCTTTCATATAGTTTCTTATATTTGAACTGTGTAACAGCATTCACTATTTAATGTTAAATTACAAGAAGTGGAGTAAACCTGCTAAAGCAGCTTTAGAGATTGTTAATTTAATCAACTTCTTGATAATCTCCATTCCCTTAGTCCTTCAGGCTAAACTCCTCCCCCTTTCTCTTTATCTCTGGGCTGGCAAGAGTTTAATCCCCAAGAAACATCTATTAAGTATGCTTAAATTATAAGGAACAGTGCTGGGTACTGGGGCTCCCAAGAGGCAAGGGGGAACAGGACATAGTCTCTGCTCTTGAAGTTATCTAGAAGGATTTTATCACTCTTTTTAGTGGTAAGACAAGAATTAAAAAATGTTCTCTTCTCCTCTTATCCCTCCCTCCCTATAATCACTCACAATTCTGGAAATATATTGGAATTCCTATTTAATTTTCCTCCCCCTCACTTGGAGAGTACTAAGACTTGGGGAGCTCAGGAACTTTCAATCAGGCCCAGACTGGCAGGCCTCAGGCTTGGGCCAAGACTCACCGTGCTTCCCTTGGGCCCCTGCTGCCTTGTGGAGGTTCTTGAACCTCGCAGATGCTGCTGCGGCTGTGGTTTCCGGCCTCCTGAGTTCTCATACTCAGCTTGGTGTTGCAGATATCATACCCCAGTTCCTACTTTGGAGGCTGACATGCTCAAGCTTGGTGATACTCTGAGTACATGGAACCTGTGGGTCACAGCTAAGGGACTTGCTTTACTGTTTTAGTTTTCTTCCTTTCCCTTACCTGGTAAGGGAAATGCCTTGGGTTACATAAGGACAGAGTATAAAGGTTTGCTGGGTAGAAGCTGAGAAAGATCACTTTTCGAATTGAATATCCTATCTCATGTTAGGTCTTTAGCTCTGCTTCTCTTTACTAGGGACATTTTGACAACAGATCTAGTAAAAGCTATCAGAAAATCATTTATGCAGAACTTAATAGTTTACAACACATTTTCTCATGTTATTTAAATTAAATGTGACAATTCTATAGATATCCCATTTTAGAGTTGAAAAAAAGTGATGCCTAGGGAGAGACAGGACTATTCTTTGCAGATTATGAATACCTCTTGTACTGTTGTGTATCTTGTGTGAATGCAGGATTTCATTGTGGAGCTATGGGTTGGGACCACAGTTCTGAAATTGTTAGATTCTTGGGAATAGATTCTACTCTCTGGAATTGAGGCTGCTATACAGTCAATCTTTCACTCATTCATCCAATCACAACTATTAATCCCTATCCTGTGTATAGAAAGGCTCTACCTAAGAAGGAATTGGGAGATTGAGACCAACTACTAGCGAGATGCTGGTGAGGATCTTAAGGCAGAAAGGTGGATGCTGCTAAGGAGGCAGTAGTAAGACCTGGGCTTCAGACCAGAACTTTGCAAACTAGAATTCTGTGGCCAGCTAGCTGTCAGTGAATGTCCAGTTTAGAAGTTAGCAAGGCAGGTTTCTGAAGGTTTTTTTTTTTTTTTTTAATCAAAAAGAGTTTAACTCTCAAAGTACTTTATTCATATCTATATCACTATTTTTATCTTGCCAGCATCATTTTTTCCCTCTGTTTCCATTTGGGGGGATACTCTTAGGGGTAGATTGTTTCTTTCTTCTTTCCTTGCCATCCTAGACTTTACCATGTGACCTGAGATTGACCAATTAACCACAGCTCCTAACCAAGACTTAGCCAGACTGTTGATGTTCTGGGCCTGACAACATATTTCTTTATATTTCTTTTTTGATTGTACTTGCAACAGTGTCTGTGCTGGTGCTTATAATAGACAAAAAGAATTTTGACTTACAAGTTGTGACAATTTCTTTACCAGGCTATAATCTCCTTGAAAGCAAGGCCTAAATTTTATCCTGCTCTTTGTCTTTGGTGCCCAGCTTAATCCCAGTCTCAATACATGGAGGTTGAATAAATGAAGAAACATGTTATATTTATATGGAGCTTTAGAGTTTGGGATTATTGGCATTATTGTGGTTGTGGGGCAAAAAATTCAAAACCTACTAACACGGTCACTAACAGTTAAGTAACATCATGTTAATGGAAACTAGAGAGTACTGGGAAGGTCCTTTCTTCCTGTATTTGAGTACTTGGCGAAGTTCACGTTGGTGGTTCTGGTCCTCAAATTCTTGAAGCTTTAAATTTTTGATTTGAATATGGAATATCATTAATTTGCATGTTATTCTCGGGCAGGGGCCACACTAATCTTCTCTATAATTTTTGTATATGTGCTGAGGAAGTGAGCATGGCTGAAGCTTTTGTCCCTGGTTTCCCAGAACCTCTTTGTAAGCACTGCCCTCTGTCCTAACTTCAGCTGAGGTAGGTCCTTCTTCAGTCTCCAGTCCTGATGTGAAAAGCATCTCTCCTGTGGACTCAGGTCATGGAGACTACCAATTTTTCCTGATATTATTCTCTTTCATCCCTTCCACAGATATACATACAGCATCTATTATTTATCAGGTTCTGGCAGTTCAGTAGGTACAAGATAGTCCCTAACTCAAATTCAGGATATAGACAAACACAACCAAGAGAACACACAAATGAAATAATAACAAACTGTGTTGTTCTCTGTTGGAAATTGAAGTGATAAGGCAGACAGTAATTGCCATGGTGAGATGTGTGATAGAGGGAAGAACTTCTAGATACTGTAGTCAAAGAGGATTTCACTGAGGAGATGAACTGAGACCTACATGATGAAGAGTCAACTTTGCAAAAAGCAACAGCGTATTCAATGGCCCAGCAGCTGGAGTAAGCTTGGAAAGAGCCATGGAAACTGACAGAAAGTCAGTGTGGCTAGATCAGGATGAGCAGGGGTGGAGGATGCAGATAGAGAAATTGATTGGTTATTTTAATCAGGACAGTGCCATGATTAGATTTGCATTTTAAGAAGTGAAATCTGGCTGTTCTGTCATCTTTAATGTAAATAAAGTTACTATTGCCCTCTTAAATTACAAATGTTTAGCATTTCTTCTTGGGACTTTCCAAGTCCCACTGGGAAAACATCCCTGAACCTTCTGGGGTAGGTGCAATGTCCACTCTTGGTCCCCAGAGGCAAAAATGCAGCTCCTAACACCAGCAATTGGAACCCTTTCCTAGGAGTTAATGAGACAAAGTGGAGGAGGAATTAGTACAAAGGCCCTGAGGTGGGAAGGAACCTAGTTTGTTTGAGGACTTGAAAGCGGCTGAGAAGTGGGGAAGCCGGATGTGTGTAGATGTGAAAAGCAGGTTAGGTCCAGACTTCCAAGAGCCTGATAGATAGGCTTTCAGTGAAGATCCCACAGATCTTAATCTGAAGAACAGTGGGAAATAGGCTTTGGGCAGGGATGACTGATTATATTTGCGTTTTGAATGCTTCCACTGTTTGTGTGTGAAGATTGGATTGGAAGGGGGAACAGTGATGGTCTGAAGACGACTATCATCTACGAGACGTGATGGTGGTCCTCACTGTGGTGTTGTAGTGGTACAGAGAGAAGTGGAAGGCTTCAAGATGCATTCAGGAGGCAAAATTAACAGGTGATGGAGTGTCCAACCACAGGCTTCGTGGCTATGGGTGAGTGGGGACTTCGAGCTCGAGATCAAGGGCGTCGGCCGGGTTCCCGCGCCTCAGGGCAGTGGGCGTGGCCCGCCCGCCGTCGCCACGGTGATCGGGTTGGGCGGGGCCGAGGGCGGGGCAGCTGGGGCGCTGCGTCACTTGGTGGTGGCGAGGGTGCGTGTGTGTGGGGGGCGGGGGATACGCTAGGCGCGTCCCGAGGGTCACGTGGTGCGCAGCACGCAGAGTCCTTCTGTCGGTTGGTCCTGAAGTGGCGCAGCCGGAGCGGGGCTGTGAGGTGAGCTCGCGGTGAGGCGCGGCGAGGTGAAGCCGGCTGGTGGAAGCCGGGTCTGGGCAGGCCCGCGCCGGCGCGTGTCGTGCGGGCGGGGACGGTGACGGACGCCGCCGCGGCTCCGGTCCCCTGCCCGGCCCTGCTCCCCGCCTGGCCCGTCTCGCCCAGCCCGGAGGGAGGCCCGGGGACCGCTGCTGAGAGCGTGGCGGGCGTGCGAGCAGCGCCCAATCCCCAGGGCTCCCGACGGGAGTGACGTCCGTGTAGGCCAATCAGCGCCGGCCGAGGGGGCTGGGCCGCGGGGTGCGGGCCCGGGGCGCGGAGCGGGCCGTGTTGGGGGTGGGGGGCGGTAGGCGCCCGGGGCTAGAGCCTGAGCTTTGTGGCCCGCGAGATCGCCACCACTCACCCTTTCTGTTGCCTTGTTATTTAAGATCGCGTGTTTTTGAAAAAATTACTCTTTTACCCTATTCTGGGGAGCACACCCCTTTCCTCAAGCCCCCGACTATGGGAGTGTCCTCTTCTAGTTTTGAAAATGTGGGTGCGGCACCCCTTTTCTTAAGCTCCAGCCCTGGGGTTTTATCTCAGTTTCCAAAGCCCCTTCAAACTGAAGATGTATCCCCTTTCCCAGGCCCCCCAAACTGGGAGGACACTTCCTTTTTGGAGGCTTCAATCTGAGTAAGCACTCCCTTCTTAAATTTGGACCTTCGGCCTGTTAACGAGTCTGTCAAGTCCGGGATCCAATAACCAAAGTTTTGGGGCACTTATTTCCACAAATCCAGGAAAGACTCCTCCAGGCCCCAAATCAAGCAACCTACTTTCCAGAATTTCTTAAATTTAGGGGCCACTTCCTTTCCCCAACCCTTCAAATCTGAGGTGCACCTCATTTCCAGTGACTACCGACTATGAGATCCAAATCCTGAAGTTTAAGGTTACATATTTTCTATTACACAAATAAGGGAATTCGCTTATTCCAGTCACTGTTATTGGGCTTGCACCCTTTTTTTCATGAGTTCCCCAAATAACACTATCTTGCTTCCTGGGGGGAGACTCATTTCCATATCTGAGTGCATTTGTTTCTTGTGTCCCCCAAATGTAAAGTATGCACCCTTTTTGGTTACACAGTTTTCAGGGTGCAGCCTCTTCCTGATACTTTTTAAATCTGGGAGGGTACATCTTTTTCCCGAGTCCTCTCATTCCCAGGCGATGGTCCACGGTTTTTGAGCTTTCCTGCATGGAAGACATTTTCCTTCCTCAGTTTCCTTCCGTTTTGGGAACCCCAATTCCCTCTTGGTGCTCTCCCTTTCTGGTCAGTGCACCCATTTCCTCTTCCTTGATGAATGAATGTTTTTAGCATAGCACTTTCTCTGCTTCTGTGGCCTTTTTTTTTTCCCCCAAGCACACTTTCTATAGTCCCCACCTTCTGAAATCCCCTTCCCCAAGGGGAGGATTTCCCCTCCAAAGGGGTGCCTGCATGTTTTCTTTCCTGTGTCTACTTTATCTTTCTGTTTTTTGCTAACTGGAACTCTTTCTCTTGGCTTACTCTGTCGCCAGGGATTTTTCTGGTTTCTAGCTCTTTGGATACTGCTCTGCTTAGTGGTGGCTGTACAGATTTTCCCTTTCTTCCCCTAGCGCCGGAGATGGCCTCAAGTCAAGGACTGCCTGATGTCCCAAGTGTTAGATTTAAACTGGAAAGGAATCTCCTCCCATATCTTTGGTTATTCACAGGACTGTTAATCCTCCTGGTGGTTTGCTTCCTATAACATTGTGGTTAGATGGATATTGTTTTCTCCTTTGCTTTATTTTTCCTGTATTGGGAGGAGGGAACCCTCAGGAAATTCTTCTAGTCTTGCTTTCAGGGCAAAAGCTTCCTCCCTACATTGGCTTTCTTCTTTCCTTTTATCAAGAAAAAGAGGTCATTGGAGGAATCTCCTAGTCATTCTTTTTGTTCTTGTCCCTGGGGTGCAGTTGGGGGGTGGATCCTTATCTCTCCCCATCACCCTCTCATCCGACAAGCCTTGCTCCCAACCCCCACCATAAAATCTACAAATATTTGGAATTTCTTGTCTCTTAAGAATCTCTCAGTAGGTTCTTTCTTTTGTATTTCTCTCTTTCTTTCTAGATTTTACTTAGGGCTTCTCAGCCTAAACCCCTTAACCAGATTAATTTCTCCACAGCTGGAATTCCAAGTGCTTATGGGATAATGACACCTCTGACCTTTCTCCCTTTTGAGAAGTACTTGAGTGTGCAGCTGTATGAGGCCTGAGTGGGGGAGAGAGTTTGGGCCTGAGAAGCTACCCTGGCAGGATGAGGCAGGAAAAGATTGCATTTTTAGGAACACATCCTTCTGAATCTCATTTAGAGATTGGATGTTTGCCAAGCACCTGCTTCTTAAGGATGCTGGGGGGATTTACTGATTGATACTCCCAGGAACCTGTAAGAATTAATGGGGCTTGTGGAGAAGTGTTTGAACAGTGTTGGAACTTGAATAAAATTAATCTTTATTGTATTTTTCAGAACAACTAAGCTGTTTTATATTTCATGTTCATAAAAGCCCTAGAGCTAAGATGTGCTATTTCAGGATGTGAAATAGATCATATTTGATCATTTGGTCGTTAATAAGTACCAGATTCATTAAAAGACATTGGAGGTCTGTCTGAGCAGTACCTAATAAAATATGGTATATGGAAAGTGAACAGGTACTTTGTCTCTTTATTTGCCTGTTTGGTACTTTATCTGTGTACTGCTAAGTACATTGCACCCAAAATATTCCACACCACTGCTTCTCAAACTTGAATGTGCTAATAAATCACTTGGGGTTGTGGGGGTGGGTGGGTGGGTGGGTCTTGCTAAAATGCTGATTCTGATCCAGTAGGTTTAGGGTGTGGGCTGAGTATCTGCATTTCTAATTCCCAGCTGATGGTAATGTAATTGAATTACATTTTGAATGGCAAGGTTCTATACACAAAGCCAAAGATATTGCTGTGAAAATAGGAAGGTGGTGGTTAGCCTTATGCTGGGGTATTATGTTCCATTTTCTCTTTATCCAGACACACATCCCTTAAAGTTTGTGCAAGGCATGGCCCCCTTCTGAGGACTATTATACTGAAATACAGTTATTCTAGCTTTTAGCTTTTAAAACCATGGCTAAAACTTCTCTGGGAATTTGATTTTTATGTATTTTGTCAAATTTATTTATTATTATTATTTTTGGCCTACCTTTTCCCAAAGCCTGAGCGTTCCCCTTCATGATAGTTCACTTAATGGCTATAGGCATCGTACTTCCCTTTGTGCATGAATTAAATCTTACATTCTGAGATGTCAAGGTAGTTTCTAGCATTTTACTACTATAAACAATGCTTTCTGCACAAACACGTTTTGCCCAGCCATGATTATCTTCCTAAGATAAATTCGTAGATGTAACTGCTAAGTCAAATTACATGCTTATTTTTAAGGCTTTTAATGAATACTGCCAAAGTGACCCGCACAAAGGATGCACTGGTTTATATTCCCACTAACAATGTATGAGAGTGCTCTTTTTAAAAACAAGGTGCGAAACGCTGCTCAATTTTTTTCTATTTCCCCTGACAATTTATTGTTTGTTAAACTTAAAAAAAATTTTTTTTTGTTGAGTTTATTGGGGTGACATTGGTAACAATATTACATAGGTTTCAGGTGTACAGTTCTGTGATACATCATCTGTATATTGTGTGTTCACTACCCCAAGTCAGTCTATTTCCATCACCATTTATATTTTGTCAGATTTGAATGTTGAAATATAGATATTTTTTGCTCAAATGTGAACATAGTTGTTGACAGAGAATCATCATATCATACTCAGCCAGCCTGTCTGTCTGGTTCCTCACTTGTCATCCTATCTTGGTGGGGAGTCTCAGATACCCCAAGTAAGCAAGGTCACAGGTGTTGGAATTTTGAATGAGTCCTTGGTTTTCTAGGTTCTGGAAATGGGTCTTGGAAAGGCAGTGCCTGGACCTTGAATGGAAGCTGCTGGCTTATCTCTGTTTGAGAGCTTCACAATGGTGAATGCTGGTGGGAAGATGACCTTTGATGGGGATTATGCCTTATGATATTCTCTCTTCTTTTGTACTCACATCTCTAGTCTATTTCTAAGACTTAGTGGGTTTTTCCTTTCTAAATGTCTTATGTCATCTCTACCTATTTCCCTGGCTGTCAACTGTCATGGCTTTTTCCCAATATGATCCTATTCTGGGCTTTAATCAGGACAAACCTGAATGACTAGACTATTTTATGTCCTGGTTCTCCCCCCACCCCATCCCCCAACACCTCTCACATGAATGTCAGATCCTATTCAGTCACAGGTTTGATCTGGATTTGGCTATAGTCCCAGCTGTTCACTCACTGTGAGACCCCAGGCAAGTTACTTAATGCTGCTGGGCCTCATTGTCTCCATTTGTAAAGTGAGGGGCTGATTATCTCCAAGGTCTACCCTGCTTTGTGCCTTCCTCAGTACCTCGCTTAGAAACCCAGTGTCTGGGAGCTTGTTACAGCAGATCCGATTTCTTCACGTGCTCTGTTGGGCAGGCTGCCAGTCATTCTCTTGTCCGAGTCACTTCTGCCACTGCCTCTTTTCTAGCCAAGGCAGCCAGCTTGTCCTTACACCCAACTCTAGCATACTTCTTCCTCCTCGCCCTCTTCCAGTTCCATGCTTTATTTCATTCAAAACTGCCTAAACTTCTCCAAGTCTTCCTTGAATTCTCTATTCAATATTTGCTACTTCCCTGAATCACTGAGAGGGAGTCTGTAGTTTACATATAACATGTACATGTTTATTTCTAAGTTCTTTCGTCTGATGTATATTTCATTTTTTATTTATTGATTTTATTTTTTATATTTTATTAATTTTTTTAGAGAGAAGAAGGGAGAGAGAAAGAGGGAGAGAAACATTGATGTGTGGTTGCCTCACACACCCCCAACTGGGGACCTGGCCCACAACCCAGGCATTTGCCCTAACTGGGAATTGAACCAGCAACCTTTTGTTTCACAGGCCATCACTCAGTCCACTGAGCCGCACCAGCCAGGGCTTTATTTATTGATTTTAGATAGATAGACAGACAGACAAACATACATTGACTTGTTCCACTTATTTATGAGTTCATTGGTTGCTTTTTGTATGCACCCTGACCAAGGATCATACCTGCAACCTTGGTGTATTGGGATAACACCCTAACCAACTGAGCTGCCCTGCCAGGGCCTGGTGTATATTTAAAAAATGTTCTCCTCTCCTCCCCACCTCAGCTTTCTTTTTTGCTTTGAATTAACAGTATAGGTAGAATGAAATGTAAAAGGGAAGTAGATAGTTTGCCTTTGGTCAGAGTTTGGGGGAAATGAGATGTAATGCTTTCAGCTCTCCCAAGGTTTCCCATATCTGTGGGGAATCAGCCACCTGGTATTTCTTCCTGGATTTTAAAGGCACTTAGCCCCAGTCAGTGTGACTCATTTAGTTGGCGCGTTGTCCTGTAAACTGAAAGGTTGCGGGTTCGATCCATGGTCAGGGCACATGCCTAGGTTGCGGGTTCGGTTCAGGTCAGGATGCATGTGAGAGGCAACTGATTGATATTTCTCTCTCACATGGTGTTTCTCTCCCTTTCTTCCTCCCTTCCCCTCTCTCTGAAATTAACACTGCCCTCAGGTGGGGATTTTAAAAAAATGTATTAAAGGAGCTTAAATTCCCTATCTGAAATCTGAAAGTATCCTGAGTGCTAACACCTTTTAAAAATTACTTTCAAGTGTACTTCATCCTAGAACACTCAGCCACACAACTCCAGAAAAGAAATTACTAAGGACAGTGATAAGAAATCTAGATTTCAAATAACTTTATCAAGAAGTAAAACTAGCAAGTATTTGAGAACACCTCAAAGGTGGTTGCCTACCCTGCTTGGAAATCAGGGCTCAAAGCTATCTCTGTGTAACCTCCTAACCTTCCTTCCTCATCTTTCTAGGAAGTAACTGGGTAGAGGGGCAGGGATTACATTTTTCTTAATAAGCATTTTTTAAAATCCAAACCAAAATGTATCTTTAGAGTCTCCTTGATTAGGTTAGATTGTAAACTTGGGAAGAAAAGGGAGGATGTTGTTTGTCCCTGTTCATCTCTCTCAGCAACTGCCCTTTCAGATTGTTGACTGATAAACCTTGAGGTAATCTATTGGAAATTGAAACCCTGATTTGTAACGATGCTGTGACAACTTTGCTAGATCTTGGGCTAGGTATTGAGCTGTCCTTTGCTTTCTTTGGCCAAATAATGAAGCAGTGAGTTTGCAGAAATCCCGTAAAATTTTAGGAGCCTGGTGTGAGTCACCAAGCATAAACAGTGCAGTTGTGTGAAAGGGAGGTGGTGTTTGCCCGAATCAGTGGACTTTAGGGAAGGAGGAAGAGGAGGGGCTGGGGGAAGGACTTAAAATGATGGTTTTATTTGATGAGAGCTTATCCCGTGTCAGGAACTTAATCCTAGGATTTAAAATGCTGACTCCCAGGTATCTTAGATGAGTATTGGGGTTCTCTTTGTCCTAGTAGAAACCTGGTTTTCAAGAGGTCTCTTTCCTGTGTGGAAAAGGTACATGGTTAGGTGGATTGACATGCCTTCCTTGCTTTTACAGGTGCACAGATAGGTGTTGGGATTTCTAGGTTTTGGAAACCTGATTTGGAAATGTGGGCATTTTACAATAATAATAAATATAGCAAGCATTTTTTGGAGCACTCTGTTGGATATAATTGAATCTTCACAACTTATCTGTTACTCTCATCTAGTAGATGAGGAAAGTGAGAATAAGTAAGTTGCTGAAGGTTATTTGGCTAATTAAAGTCTGGGTTTCTTGGCTTGTAATCCTAGTTCTCTTATATCTTCCTCTCAACAGCTGCATTACTCCCCTGCCACCCCCCACTCCAGGTTTTAATAAGTCACTTTAATCACTGTAGCAAACAAACAGCATCCTGGAACCCAGGACTGAGGCACTGCTGAGAGAAGGGGTGACCTTGCCCCCCACCCCACCGGACTCCATTCCTGACCATGCAAACATCCCTTAATTATAGAAGCTCAGCTCTCTTGGCTCAGGTTGCCTTTCGCTATCTCTTGAGGCTCCTGGGCACAGAGGGTTTGAGCTGCTTAATTGCCCCACAGATTGGGACTGCTCTCCAATGTGCTTTGATGAGTAGGAAATTGGTCATGCTGTGATCTGTGTGAGAATTATACATCTGCAATTCAGAAAGGCAAGATAGAGAGTTAGAGAGGCCAAACTTTCATGCCCAGGCTGCAAGGTATTTGATGGTAGGAACCAGGATTTGGAGACAGAATGCCTAAGTTTGAGATCCAGCATCTGTAACTTGTAACTTGGGCATGTGGCTTAAACCTTTTTGGGCCTTTCACTGTGGCATGGGCTTCAGAGACAGACATCTAGCATGGCAAGTTACTTAACCTGTCTGGACCTCTGTTTCCACACTCAAGTATCATCATAACTGCCTTCTATTGATCATTGGAAATGTCAGTAAATGTTACCTTTCTCCTACATTTCCAGATCTGTAAATGGGAATGAGGAAACCTAATTCATAAAGTTAGCAAAAGTTGGTGAACTGTAAAAAGCTGAGTATATGTTACCATTATTTTTGTTTTATTTCTCTCCCAAAGTGTTTGTAAGATCCCCTCATGGACCTCATTTGTAGTTTCTTTTCTTTTTTTTTTTTTTAAGATTTTATTTATTTATTTTTAGGGAGGGGAAGGAAGGGAGAAAAACATCAATGTGTGGTCGCCTCTCATGTGCCCTCTACTGGGGACCTGGCCCACAACTCAGGCATGTGCCTAGACTGGGAATCGAACTGGTGACCCTTTGGTTCACAGGCTGGCACTCAATCCACTGAGCCACACCAGCCAGGGCTGTAGTTTCTGTTTTATGCTTACTACATCAGTAGTATCTGTAAGAGAAAGACACTTAAACGTTTTCCGTCATTTTCACACTTAAGAACATAGCAGTACTCCCTTAATATCATTGGTGTTTAGATATCCCCTGTGTTTAGAAGGGCCTTCTTTTTAAAAGCATTGTAAGTATAGCGGGTTTTGGAGGAGGTGCTGCTTTTCAAATTTCAGCTCTTCTAGTGAGCTGGTGACCAGGGACAAGATATTTGCTCTGAGCCTCCTTTCCCTCTTCTCTGTAAAATGGGATAATACTGCCAACTTCTCTGCATTATTGGGAATGAGCTATTTGTCAAGGATTTAGCTTGTGGTGAAGACTGGGCAAATGTTAGCCATTTCCTGATATTGATAATAAAGGGCAGGAATAAAAGTTAGTATCTAAGAATAAGGTAATAAACTCATTGACTATTAAATAACTTATCTTTAAAACTCTATACATAGCGAAAGGGTTATAATTCAGGAAAATGCTTTGGAGGCTCCATGGTAATGACTCCAACTCCAAATAGTTTTCCTTTGTACTATAGTGATACCTCAAAGAATCCTGTAAGCTTAGTCAGGTATATTTTAAAAAAAGACTCCCTTTTCTGAAAGGAACCCACACAAACCCACTCCAGAGCTACTGACATTTATAGGCTGGGACCTCCTTGTGAAAGAATACAGCTTTTCTTCAGCCGCATGGGTAAAATTGTGATCTGTCTTCAGGTTGCTCATTTTTTGTGCTTTGCTTTCCTCTCCCTGCCCCCAATTAGTTATAACAGTTCCTACCTTTACCTGCAGATAGCACTTTTCAGAGAGTTTTAAGAAATTATCTCTTTGAATCTCCACATCCCTAACAGGGTGGTGATATTGGTCTCTTTCCTGTTTTTATTCTCATTTTGCCAGTAGGAAAACTGAGTGTTATCTTTAACAAGCATCTGACTACCATGTTAAGGGTATTGCTTGTTAGATGCCAGGGATGCCTATGAGGAGTTAAATGCCTAGGGAGAATTTGGCTCAGAAAGAGGCAATTTCAATGTAGAGTGCTGAGTGTTCTGGCCCAGAGGACAGGCCAGGCTGACATGGGAGAATATTGGAGTGAGCCCCTGGCCTAGTAAGCTCTTCAGGGCGGTGCTATGGTTGAGCCCAGTCCTGAAGAACCAGGCAGAGGAAGTAGCTTGTTTGAGTAAAGGTCTGGAGGCAAGGGTTAGTCTAGGTGTGTGGGCTGCAAGAGGAGTGATAACCTTGAGAACTTATTGTGTGCCAGCCCTGTGCTAAGTAATTTTTATCTTCTCAACACTTGTATGATGGTGCTGGTACTATCCTCTTCTTTTACAGATGAGGCCGAGTCCTCAGTGAGGACTTGTGCAAGGTTATCTGGAAATGGTGGAGCTGGGATCCATACTAGTCTCACTCCAGAGTTCTGGCTCATAAGCACTATGTGCCACTGTCCCTCTGTTAGGCTTGCCTGCTTCCCTCCTTTTAAGCTCCCATCGAGTTTGGTTTGGTCATAAGGGCTAATTCACTCACTGACAGCCTTGATGCCGCACACTGAATAGCTTAAACTCGGTTCTGTAGGGAAACCAATGAACTGATGAACTGCTTTTATTTAAATTGAGATACTATTGACATGTAACCTGAACTATTTTATTTATTTTATTTTTATTTTAAAATATATACATGGTATTTTACTAGAATATACACAATAAATTTTACTTGAAATTAACCAAAGAAGTAACCTGAACTATTTTCTAAAATTATATTTTATTGATTATGGTATTAGAGTTGTACCAGTTTTTCCCTCTTTGCCTCCTTCTACCCAGCACTGCCTCCCCCCAATCCCTCAGGCAATCCCCGCACCATTGTAACCTGAACTGTTTTAAACAGAGGTGTCTTATGATCAGATATGTGTTTTAGTAGCAGCAAGGAGGATTAGCAACAGTGTGGTAGTTGACTAGAGTCAGACTACCTGGATTTAACTCCTTGCACCAATACTTGCTAGTTTTATCATTGGAGCAGTTAACTTTCTGAACCTTAGCTTTCTTCATCTATAAAATAGGGATAATAATAATCCTCGTTATGAACCTGTGAGGTAAGACTCTAAATAAGATGATGTATATATAAGTACTTAGAATAGTGTTTGTCATAAAATAGGCAGTCAGATGACAGTTTATGAGAGTATTGATTTGGACCTGGGGAGGGTGTGTCTGAAGGCTTTGAGCTCTGTCATAAACTTGCAGTAATTGGATTAGAACTGATTGAGGGGGTGGGGTCTGAACTGAGCAACCACCCAGAAATGGGAAAGACCTAGAAGTAGGTGTTACAAAATGGTGTCTAAAAGTGGGAAGCAAAAGCCGTGCCCATTTTTCTAGCTTGACACATTGGCCAATCTTGGGGCCTTAAACTGTGATGGAGAGAAGAGGAAAAGGAAATAGGATAAGATGATTAGCTAAGTGAAGTTGAGTAGTGTGCCAAAAGACATTCAGCAAATAAATTCTGGAGCCAAGTCTGGACACTAGGCCCTTTCCACTGCTTCTGGAATTTACACTGATTTAACCGATTCATTCTCAGTACTTTGAAATGGGTAAACTCAATATGTGTTTGCTGTCTGTCTGATTTTTTCCTTTTTTTGGTCTGTCTGAATTTTAATTGTGGAAGGAAAACCTAGGTTCTTGGAGAAAACATTTCAAGGATCTGGGAAGCGGGTAAGGGAATTTTTTGGCCTATATCTTTCCTCCCCTCCTTCCCTGACTCTCCCTTCCCTTTGCTTCCTTCCATTGCCCCTCAAGTAAGATAAACTAATTCAGCTCTTTTTTTTTTTTTTTTTTTTTTTTTTTTTTTTTTTTTTTTTTTTTTTTTTTTTTTTTTTTTTTTTTTTTTTTTTTTTTTTTAATTTTCAGAAGGAGGGGAAGGGAGGGAGAAAGAGAGGGAGAGGAACATTGGTCAGTTACCTCTCTAAATGGGGGCCTGGCCCTTAATCAAGGGATATGCCCTGATCAGGAATTGATCTGTAGACCTTTCGGTTGGCACTCAATCCACTGAGCCACACCAGCCAGAGCTTTTTTTTAAAAAAAATTGGTTTTAGAGAGAGAGAGAAGGGGACAGAGAGGGAAACATTTTTTTTGTTGTTCCACTTATTTATATATTCATTGGTTGACTCTTGTATGTGCACTACCGGAATGTTGTTGTTTCTGGAGGATGCTCTAACCAAATGAGCTACCCATCCAGGGCTAGAGCCCTTTCTAACAGCCTCATCAAAAGAGTCCTCCCATGTCACTGACACTGATTCACATTATTTTGGTGGTTTTTTTCCAGCAGTACTTATTCTGCCAGGAGTTATTGTCTTTGTGTGTGTGTTTATCTTATATTTTGCCTGCCTTCCCCACTAGAGAACAGGGTTGAGGTTGTCTCATCTTTCCTGTCTCGGTCTCCAGCACATAGCAGGCACTCAATGACTATTGAAGGAAGGAGGCCTAAAGATCTAGGAAGGAGGCATGTCTTTTTTAAAAAAAATTTTAAATTGTTCTTTGATTTTTAGAGAGCAAGGGAGGAAAGGGTAGAGAGAGAAAGAGGAAGACATTGATTTGTTGTTCCACTTATTTATGCATTCGTTGGTTGCTCCTTGTGTGTGCCCTGACCCAGGGATCAAACTCGCATTTGACATGTTGGGGTGATGCTCTAACCAACTGAGCTACCTGGCCAGGGCTAAGCATGTCTTTTACTTGAAGTGCCCTTTAATTGAAAGGGTTTGGCATTAAGTAGAAAAGATACTATCACCCTTTAATGGAGGTGAATGTAAGCCTGGTGGTAAGAAGTATTAGGTTATCCCAAAGCCTGTTCTGTTGTTTCTGGTGATTGATAATCTTTCCTTGAGTGTCTCAGAGTTTATTTTCCCCTAACCCTGTCTCAGAGCTGACTAATTGAAATTTATCGTTTCATACCTCTATCACTTTAATTCTTTATTATTTTGAGCCCTCAGTCCCTTCTCTCCAGAGCACAGTGGGGTTGTTGAGGGCAGGACATATAGTTACCATGGTTACAGTACTCTTTTTACTTCTCCCCAAATAAAACCTAGAGTCGTTATCAGTACGTCATTAACTCTAAATGTATTATGAAATCTGAAGAGTCTGATGCCAAATAGGGGCTTTACAGATTTTTTTCTCAACTACTCCTTATAATAGGAGCCATTAATCCTCATTTGATGAGTTAGGAGAGAAAACTCAAAGGTATATCTCAGAAACAAATGTGGTAGTGGTTAAGAATCTGGAGCTACAGGGCTTCAATTCAAATCCTGACTCAGCCCTTTGCTATTCAATATATGGGCGTCCTGGGGTGTCCCTAATTTTTCTCTATTCCTCTGTTTATGAGGATTAATAATGACTTACTATATGAAAAGTTAGCTATTATTACCATTATAAATGTTTTTTATGTAGGTCTTGTTAGTCTGCATAAAAGTGTTTTATATCTGTTCTCCTTTTGTAAGGTTATTTCACATCCTCACCATTTTAGCAGCATTCTTTATTTCATTTACTGGGCATCTGTTGAGCATCATTCTTTACCCTGATACGAGGTTTTGCTGAACTATTTTCTTGTTCTTCACCTTGTGAACTATATCTAGCTTCCCCAGAATCATATGTAAAGAGCCATCTTTATCTTCATTTTCAGGTATGATTTATTTTTATTTAGGCCTGTATTCTGCAGATTAAAAATTACTGAATCCAAGTGTATAAGCAGTTTTACAGCTTGTTTCTTGCTTCCAGATTGAGGTATAAAGTGATGGCTATAGTCAGGGCGCCAGGCAGTGAGTGGTTCAAGTGTCTAGTTTCTCCACAGCTGGGCCCTCTTAGCCTTTTTAGGTTTTGTCCTTTCTGAAAAATTGAATATTTCTGCTTGTTACGTAATGATATGATAATTCTAACACAATATTTGAGAAGCATCCAATTGCTAAATTTTCTTCAAATTATGTTTATATCTAATGGCATGAATATAAGCAAAGCAGCAACTTCTTTGGTAGGGTAAAGAGGAAGGGACTTTGAGAAGTGGTTTGTCTACTTCTGGGAAAATCCTGTTAACTATGCTAAGAGAAATGTGTCCTTTCTTGGGGGACCTTGAAAGCTGCTAGCTCCTCTGTACCTCAGTTTCCTTTCTGTACACATTGCATTTAGTTTTAATATATCATTTGGTGGTTGTAAAGATCTAGTAAGATAGTATAAGAATGACAGGGTTTTGTATATCTAAAAATTCTTTTTTTAAAAAAGATTTTATTTATTTTTAGAGGGGAAGGGAAGGAGAGAGGGAGAGAAATAGCAATGTGTGCTTGCCCCTCGTGCGTCCCCTGCTGGGTACTGGCCTGCAACCCAGGCATGTGCCCTGACTGGGAATCGAACCATGATCTTTTGGTTCACAGGCCCGTGCTCAATCCACTGAGCTACACCAGCCAGGGCTAAAAATTCTTTTAAAAAATAAAAAGAAATAGCCCTGGCTGGTGTGGCTTAGTGGATTGAGTGCTGGCCTGCGAACCAAAAGATCACTGGTTCCATTCCCAGTTAGGGCACGTGCCTGGGTTTCGGGCCACGTCCCCAGTTGAGTCACACCAGCCAGAGCCATGGAAATACATTCTTAGGTTAGAAAATTATAACAATACAGAAAGGTAAAATATGAAAAGTCAAATTTCCATGCTCTAGTCCTCTCATTTAAAGCAACTACTTAAAATAGTTTCTTAATTTCTTCCAAGATATAATGTAATGTTTCTGCTATAATAGATCTGTCTATATTTATGTCTACTTGTTTACATCAAAGGGATAATACCATACATAGGCCTCTACACCATGCCTTTTTTATTTGACTGTATATTTTGCAGATGACTTCATATCATACCAGCATCTACAGATTGCCATTATTCCTTTTGATAGCTGTACAACATTATATTATCTTGATAAACCATAATTCATTTAAGTAGGCCTCTTGACGCACATTTTATTATTTATTTATTTATTTAAAAGATTTTATTTATTTTTAGAGAGAAAGGAAGGGAAGGAGAAAGAGAGGGATAGAAATATCAATGTGTGGTTGCCTCTCACGTGCCCCCCCACTGGGGACCTGGCCTGCAACCTAGGCATGTGCCCTAGACTGGGAATTGAACCAGTGACCCTCTGATTCACAGGACCATGCTCACTTCATTGAGCTATGCCAGCCAGGGCTTGACGCACATTTTAGCTGCAGAAATTGGAAAGCTTTTTTGATCATCCTTACAGGTAATTTGGCAGAATTTGGGGAATGTATCTTTAGGATAAGTTACTTGGCAGTGGGACTGCTGCTGGGTTGCAGGTATGTGCATTTTTGTAGACAGGGCCAAGGTGCTTTTAGAAAAGCTTTTCCAGTTTATGCTTCTACCAGCAGTATATAAGCAGCTGGTATAGCCTCTTTTCTCCTCATCCCTGTAAACAGCGGGTATTCTCCCTTATCTGAGTTTTGCTATCTGAGAAGTTAAAAATTATTTTTTTGAGTTACATTTTCTTAATTTAGGGTGCAGTTATGTGGTTATAATATTACATATTTATTAGACCTTTGTACCGTTCCCCCCTTATAATTTGCTAATTCTGTTTTTTCTTTTTTTAATTGTATTTTATTGATTATGCTATTACAGTTGTCCCATTTCTCCCCCATCATTCCCCTCCACCCTTCACATCCCCTCCCACCCCCATAATTTGCTAGTTCTTATCCCCCCTATAATCTGCCAGTTCTTACACTTTCCCATTTTTATATTTTTTAATCCTCTCCTGAGGATATTTTTTATCATTATTATTTATTTCAGAGAGAGAGGAAGGGAGAGAGAAGATGCTGGGGGGTGGGGGGGAGAGATGGAGGGAGAAACATTGATTGGTCACCTCCCATACATGCCTCAACTGGGGATCGAACTTGAAACCTAGGTATGTGCCCTGACTGGGAATTGAACCTGCAGCTTTTTTGGGGTACTGGATGATGTTCCAACCAACTGAGCCACTGGGCCAGGCACACTTTGCCCATTTTTTTCCCTCTTGAGATTTATTTATTTATTTTTAGAGAGAGCTGAAGGGGAGGAGACAGAGAGGGAGAGAAACATTGATGTGTGCAAGAAACATTGATTGGTTGCCTCTTGCATGTCCCTAACCGGGGACTGAACCCACAACCCAGGCCTGTGCCCTGACTGGGAATCGAACTAGAGACCTTTTGGTTCATAGGCTGGCATTCAGTCTACACAGCCACACCAGCTAGGGTACACTTTGCCCATTTTTAAGTGAGTTAGACCTTTTGTTCTTGGTTTGTATGTACTCTTTGTTAATTCAAGTAAGTTAACTCTTTGTCATATGTGTTGCAGTTATTCTAGTTTGTCATTTGTGAAAGTGCCCTTTAAACTGTATTTCATAGTATACATTTAAAATTTTCATTATTATTATTGGTACAGGGGCATTGACTGAGAATACTGTATTTAAGGAAATAAATTAGGCTTTGTCTTCTGTGTGGGAGCAGTGGGCTCCTGTTCTAGGGAAATTTGATTGTAAAGGAGTGATTTGAAATCTTGCCAAGGTCTTTAAAGTGGTATCTTACCTAAATACAGATTGCATCATATTTTTTTTCTCTTAGTTTTCCTCAGTGTCCTATTGAACATATTTCCTTTTCCTATTCTGCAAGCTGGAGATTTCTGGAAGAAAAGCTAAGGCCCTGAGGAATGGATAAGTTAAAAGCTATTGTATCTTGAGAAAAATTTGTGTTTAAAACTAAATGTGAGAAGTAAAAATGGCCTTGGCTGGTGTAGCTCAGTGGATTGAGCGCCAGCCTTCAAACCAAAGGATCACGGTTCGATTCCCAGTCAGGGCACATGCCTGGGTTGCGGGCCAGATCCCAGCAGGGGACGCACGAAGAGGCAACCACACATTGATGTTTCTCTCCTTCTCTCCTTCCCTTCCCCTCTGGAAATAAAATAAATAAAATCTTAAAAAAAATAATTAAAAAAAGAAGTAAAAATGTACTTCTTGTGTAATTAAAAAAATTTTCTATTTCTGTCTTGAACTCTTTCTTGGTAGCAAGTGTTGTCAAATTAAATTGAGACTTTGAGATAATTTTCCAGGTGTCCCTCCCCTTGCCCTTTTATAGAACTTGTCCATCTCTTCTCAGTGTTTGTGTTTGTCTTCTGGGTGGACTGAAGTGAGGACTGAGTTTAATTTTAAAAAAATATATTTTTTATTTATTTATTTTTGGAGAGGGGGTAGGGAGAAGGAGAGGGAGAGAAACATCAATGAGTGAGAGATACTTTGATTGTTGCCTCTGGCTCGCTTCCAGCTGGGGATCTGGCTGGCATCCCAGGTATGTGCCCCGACTGGCAACTGAATTGGCAACCTTTTGGTCCATAGGCCAGCACTCAGTCCACTGAGCCACACCAGGCAGGGCTGAGTTGGATTTCTTATTTCTAATATCAAGCACAGCGACATACTAAGAGTACTCACTAATTGTTCAATGAATTAATGTGAAATTTGAAAACAGACTCTACCACCCCCAGAGGAGTAGAGGGAAGATTGAGGATAGGACCTGAAAGCCAGATTAGTCCTTAGTCTTGTTCTCTAAACTACAACTGGAGAGTAAAACTTCAAACAAACTGGTCAGTTAAAATCAAGCAGGTTTTAGTTCACTTATAAGGAAGACCTTCTGACAATTTAGGCTCCAGAGGAATTGTTTTCCTTGAGCCATTGGGAATAATTTGCTCATCTTTATTCATTCATTGCCTTGCTCCCACACTCTTGTATTTTAATTGACGGTCTCCTGGGGTACTTGGGGCAGGGGAGTTGTGCGATAAAAGTATTAATTCAGAAATCAAGCAGAATTGGGCTTTTGCCCTGGGGCCTGACACTTAGCACCTAAACCTTAGCCAAATAACTTTAAGCCTTATTTTGTGATAATAGAATTATTAATATCTACTAACTATAGAGGCCTTATTTTGTACTAGCTCTGTGCTCCTTGAATGGATTATCTCATTAATCCTCTCACATGCACTGCCTGCGGATAGGTACCATTATCATCACCATCCCCATTTCACTAGCAGTTCAGTGAGTGTTCAGTGCCTCTCTGCCTTTTTTCTTGTTAGGCACCACATTTTCGTATAATCTGGGAGCCAAACTATTAATCTGAATATTACTTTAGTATGCATAAGGTCAGAAATGAAAAGATAATTTGATGTGGTATTTCAGGCAAGCCAAAATGAGGGCTTCTACTGATTGGTTTACTTATATCAGGTTTGCTATCTTTTTTTTTTCCAGAGTGTATTAGGTAAAGCCAGTCAAACCTCTGACTCCCTTTCCTAGGGTTCATATGAAACACTCCTGCTTAACAGCTTTTCAGTTTGAAATTGGGTTTCCACTTCTTTAATTAAAACTCTCTACCCTTCTGACTTAGTTTGATTTGTTTTGTGTGCTCCCCAACATCAGACCTGTGGAATGGGTTGGTTAGCAGGTAGCTTATCCTTCATATTACACTTTTTGCTCCCTTATGGAAAATTTCTGTTGTGAAAAACTTTATAAATTTAAGAAGCTGTTTGTGAGGAAAAGGATAGTCACCTACAGTCTGTTTTTTTCTTCCAGTCTTTTTTTAATGCACATGAGTTTTAATGTGAGCTCAAATTTGGGTAATTTTGCATTCTGCCTTTTCATGTAATATATTGCAAGCAAATTCTTTTAACTTGTGATGGTATTACACATCAGATATGAGGGCCCACTTCTATGATTTTTCTGCATTCTTCCATTGCAGAGATTGTCCTCCTGGTACGAGGCAGATTAGGCGCTGCAGGCTATTGAGATCCAAAGTTCAGTGGGAAAGAATTTAGTTAGGGGCAGCTGTATGGAGTTGGCCTGCTCAAGTTTCCTGAGAGCTCAGGAATGGCTCCATCTCCATCAAAACCATCAATTAGCCCCTAAAGATAGATTTTACTCACATAGAAAATGACTACCAATCCCAGTACCCAAAAGCTTGGTAAAGAATTTCTTAGGAAAATATATTGTGAGAATGGACTTAAGAAGATGTGGAAAGTATAAATAGATTAAAGAAAGTATAAATCTTTTATTTTTTAATAGATCTTTATTTAAAAATCTGATCTGCTAACTTGGCGTTTTCCATCAACACGGGGAGCAGAAACCTTAACAGGCTTCATAGTCTTCTGCTCAGGTGCTGTCTTTGTGGGAGCCTTAGCAGCAGCCACTGTTGTCTTTCTGTCTTTTTAGATGCTTGCTTAGCCTTTTTTGCTTCCTTGACAGCCCTCATAGCTTGTTCTTTTTGAGCTTTCCTAACTTCAGGTTTCTGATTCTTCTTGGCCATTATATCAGCAAGACATGCATCAGTGATGGCCCTCTGGAATTTGACTATACAGAAGGTTCTTTTCTTTTGAGTTTCTTCCACCTGTCCCATTTTTGTGCTTTCTTCTATAGAGGACAGTCCAGTTTGTCTGTCGAGGATTCCTTTTGGAAAGGAATGCTGGCTGGCATTTTGCATTAAGAAATTGGAAAGCCATGCCTTGGCTGCTGTGGCTCAGTTGGTTGGGCATTGTCCCACAAAGTGAAAGGTCGCTGGTTTGATTCCTGGTCAGGGCACATGCCAGGGTTGGGGGCCAGGTCCCTGGTTGGAGTGTTTACAAGAGGCACTGGATCAGTGTTTCTCACACTGATGTTTCACTCCCTCTCCTCCCTTCTATCCCAAACAAATAAATAAATAAATAAACAAACAAAACCTTCCTGTCAGTCCTGGTGTAGTGCCTCTTGTGTCCGGGGTAGATCTTGTACCCACTGAAACTGCACAGCTTGACCTTCATGACTGTGGCTGGTGGAAAGAAGGAAAGATGGTGAAGAGAAACTAAATAGATCTTTCTTGTCCAGCCTTCTGAAAGTAGGGCCAGAAATCACTGTCTCAGCTTTTGTTTGCTTCCTTTGTAGCCCTAAACCTTCGTAGCAGTTACTTCATTTACCTGTTCACTGGCTACATTTTTGACCTTGCCCAACGGAATGGAGGCTTCATGAGGGCGGGCATTGTGCCTCTTGTGGTACCGTTTTTCCAAATAGTCAGTGTGCAGATATTTGGTGACTACTTTAGCAAATGAATAAATTTAACCCTGAGAACAATTAATTGTTTTCTTGGTGTTCTGAGGGGGCCCCCTTTAGGTATGTCCTTTCTCTTCACAGTTCTGGAGACTACAAGACGTTGCATAATAGAGAAGGAGCCAGTGGAGGGAGGACATACCTGTGTTAGGATGAGGGCAGGAGTGGAAGAGGGCCCAGGCAGGGTTTTTTTTTCCCCTTCTTAATTTAAAAAAAAAATTAAATTTATTAGGGTGACATTGGTTAATAGGGTCAAGCAGACAGGGTTTCCTGAAGCTTTGTGTTTTGAATAATGCCTGTTTGTCTGTTATGTGTAGTGAATGATGCTACACTCTGGGCAGACTTTGCCTAAGTTTCATAAATATTTAATTGGCTTTTTCAGGAGAATAAAGGCAGCCCCGTTGATGACTGAAAATGACAAAGCATCCACCTAACAGACGAGGAATCAGCTTTGAAGTGGGAGCCCAGTTGGAAGCCCGGGACCGATTAAAAAACTGGTACTTTTACATTTTTCTGTTAATTAAATCCCTTCAGTAAAAGACTTTTGTCAGCAGTAATAAAGAGGGGAAGTCTGGGCTTTTCTGAGGTGTTGTCCTGCTCCCTGACTCTTGGAAGGTGGAAGGAAACTTAAGTGTAGAGCTGTGGTGCGGGGACCCTTGTGTCAGGGGGACCATTCTGTGACCTCTTATACATATTTCCCCTTCCTGCCT
This sequence comes from Anoura caudifer, assembly GCA_004027475.1. NCBI lineage: Eukaryota > Metazoa > Chordata > Mammalia > Chiroptera > Phyllostomidae > Anoura > Anoura caudifer. The sequence goes on from PVKU01004548.1 coordinate 134,278, forward strand.
TTGCATCTGAAGGAGTTAAGAGAAAAAGAAGCATAAGTGGCTACAGGGAAGGGAAGAGTTAATAGTGGCATCTCTTTTGCTTTTGGCTGCCTGTCTGGAAGAGGAGAGGAGAGAAAGATCAGGGATGGAAGAATGAAGAAAAGGGGTTGGATCAGAACAGCTATTGTGTTGTGAACAACCCCTCTGGTTTTTGGGTATGTTGTATGGTTGAAATTTAATTGTCATACTGTAGGGGTGATTAGAGTCAGAGGCTGAGGGGTTTTAGTCTTTGTCATTGATTTGTGACCTCTGGCTGGAAATTAGCTGCTTGGAGCATCAGCTTCATCTATAAATGTGGGTAATTGTATTGACCTAACAGGGTTTTTTCTGAGAATCAAATTATAGGAAATGTGGGGAAAGGCCATATAAACTATAAAATGATGATAGTTGTTGAGGACATTCTAGAATTTGGTTATTTGTTAATTCTCAAGGTGAAGGTGGGGGTTTCAGAACTCAGACCTTTCTGAGTTTTTATAAGGAAGAGTATAGCCTTTTGTGGGGTTTATCTCAAAATAGACAGGCTGCCCAGTTTTGGGGGTAGTAGAAGAAAAGACGGGAAGAGAAGCAGGGAAATGGCTGGGGCAGAAAATGTCTCTGCTGCCTTTTAGGGTTGGAAGACTCGATAGAAGACCTAGATGCTACGAACACCTAGTTGTTTTTAGGCTGTTTGTTTTATCTATAATGATTTCCTCTTTTTGGTTTCCCTCAGTGTCTTTTTAAGGCAGTTTTAATAAAGGGAAGGAATTATTAAAAAAAAAAAAACACTTTATTTTCTGTAAAGCCAATCAACAAGTGTTGGAGGAGAAAAGTATAAAAGTTATTCTTGCAATATTCGGGAACAGTAAGCACTTAGTTCTAGAGAACAAGAACTTAAAATAGTTGAATCAGAGGCAGTACCCTGCTACTTCTGTTTTAAAACAACTGTGATGTTCTTTCTTAGCAACATTTCTTCTCTAAAAGCTAAGATATGATACAGAATGCAGTAGCATCCTTGAAAGTGCTAGAATCAGAAGGTAAAGAACATCATATGCCATCCCACTTAACATTTTCTACTATACAGTGGTTTTTGTGGTTTTTTTTTTTTTTTTTTGGTGCTTGATAAACCAAACATTCATATCAGCATTACAGTCAACAGAAATATTTCTCATACTTTGGGTTTAAGATTCTTGCCCCTCCAGTTCTGTTGTTGTGACACCTGAGTCTTTATTATTGTAAATATTTCAGTCATTTGCCATATCTGCGTGATGTCATCCTCAGACATTGAGCAAATGACCCATGGCTCATTTGGGATTCCAGCTAAAGTCTGATATCTTGTCTCTGTGTCCTCCATGAGTAAACAGGAGTTCAGGAAGTCCTGTCTTCTGCATCTTCTGCGATTCTTCAGTTTTGTGTTATGTATCCTACTGAGGCTGTTTGTTAGGGGGAAGGCTTGAGGAACATGTAGTGATGGTCTCCTGAGATGAATTCAAGAGACCTCACTGCTGCCAGGAGGAACTGGCTTCCAGGGTTTGCATTGGAACAGCACATTTAGATTGCTGTCACCTTGAACCTTTGGCAGACCTCGGAGTGGGGCCCTGGGGCCCTGCCAGAAGCCAGCAGAGCTGACCCAGGGCTGCCTCCTGCCAGGTGAGAGACTAGCAGCCTTAGGAATTCTTTTTAGATTTAGGAATAAACCCTAAAATATAGAAAAAGTTAAAAAGTACAGCTAACCATAAAATAATTTGTGTACTTATCACTCAGAATTAATAAATGTTACCATTTTTGTTTTATTTCTATTTTTTGAAAAAAGACATAAAACATTTCTGATAAAATGGAAGTACCTTTGTACCCTTCCCAATTCAGTTCCCCTCCCCATATTTCATATATGCAACCAGCATCCTGAAGTTGGTTGTATCCTTTCTGTTCATGTTTTTACATTTTTACTATATGTATCTGTAAGTAGTAGAATCTTTTAAGGTGTTTCCAAAAAATTTATGTAACTGTTATCATATTGTTTCTTTCTTTTCTATATCTCATTTTTTTATGATTTACTCGTATTGATATGTAAGATATCCATCCTAACTTCTGTATAGAGTCCACTGTATGAATGAACCATATTTTGTTTATTTAGTCTCCTGTTGATGGATATTTATTTACTTATTTTTTAAAAATGTATTTATTTAGCCTTGGCTGGTGTAGCTCAGTGGATTGAGCGCGGGCCTGCGAACCAAAAGATCGCGGTTCAATTCCCAGTCAGGGCACATGCCTGGGTTGCAGGCCAGTTCCTGGCAGAGGACACATGAGAGGCAACCCACACATTGATGTTTCTCTCCTTCTCTCCTTCCCTTCCCCTCTAAAGATAAAAAATAAATAAAATTTTTAAAAAATTTTAAAAAATGTATTTATTTATTTTTAGAGAGAGGGGAAGGGAGGGAGAGGGAAACATCAATGTGTAGTTGCCTTTTGTGTGCCCCTTACTGGGGACCTGGCCTGCAACCCAGGCACATGCCCTGACTAGGAATCAAACTGGCAACCCGTTGATTCTCAGGCCAGCCCTCAATCTACTGAGCTACACTGGCCAGGGCCTACTGATGGATATTTAGATTTAAGTTTTTCACTTGATAAAACACAGTGCTACTGTGAACATCTCTGTAAATGTCTCTTTTGTGCACATGTGCCAAGAATATTTTTTGGATAGTGGCTTTCAAATGTTTTTGAACATGACCTGTATAGTAAGAAATATATTTTTAAGTCCAGTGTGGTACCTGTCCATATATACATATAAAATTTTTTCTTTTCTCTTTGTTTTTATAGGCATATAATTTTTTTCCTTTTTTATTTTTTCTTTATATATACATATATATACACTCATATAAATTTAACTGAAGCAAAAATTTTGTGAAAGTCCTTAACACATTATTATATGCATTACACTCTGATGTTTTTCTTCTGTGTTTATATAATTCCTTAACATACACACAAAAGTGGTGGTCAAGAAGCATTAATTTGATCTTATAATCTTCTAATGGGTCATGAATTGCAGTTTGATAAGCCTACTTCCATGAATTTGTTAATACAATGTACATATTTTTGGTTTTCTTGGAAACTACCAAATTAATGTCCAGAGTGCTTCTACTAAACTACATTCCCGCCAGTAGTACATAAAATTTCCTGTTTTTCCACATCCTTATCAACCCTTGCCTTTGACAGACTTTCTGGTTTTGCTACTCTTTATTGTTGGTTGTGAAACTTCCACAGTTATTGTAGTAACTTATCAGACAGGGATTGTCAGTGGATGCTAAAATCATCTAAATGGTATGGAGGGTAACAGGATATTGACATGTACCAAAGTATCCTCACAAATTCCTTAATATTTTCACAGGGCCAAATAATACCTTTAAAATGGTGAGAGATGGCATTCTTTATCTTATCCAAGTGATGTGAGGAATAGTGGTTCCCCCGACTGAGAATCAAATTGGCGACCTTTTGGTTCACAGGCCGGCACTCAATCCACTGAATCACACCAGCCAGGGCTTGTAACATAAATTTATGTATTTAATTTATGTTATAAGTTAAATAGGATTTCAAATTAAGTAATGTGAGTTCCTTTTTAATAATCTTACAGTATGATTTTATTTCTACATTAAAAATTTTTAATGCACATATAGTAACATTTTCCCTTTTTTTGATGTTCATACCTATGAGTTTTTAACACATAGATTCTTTTAAGCATCACAACTAAAAGGATACAGAACACTTCAGAGAATTTTCTCATGCTACACCTTTGTCAGTTATAAATTATTTGATTTGATTATTTGTGGACTTGTTTATCTGTCTTTCCCCACTAGACTGCAAGCTTAGTGAGGGCTAGTGTGTTATATTGGATTCTCCTAAGAAGCAATGCAACTGATTTATTTGGAAACTGCCTGTAGGGTAAAACGCAGACTGAGACGAAGAGGCTGGAAGAGCTGTCAGATTACCTTGCAAGTCTGACGGTTGTGGAGGAGAGATAAAGAAGGTAGGAAGTCTTAGACTGCAGTGCAGTTCTCAGAACGTTTTGGAGAAGATAAGTCCTCAAGCCAAAGTTGTACTCAAAAGAGTCTGATCTCCCACGAAGAGTCTTGTCTCAGTATTCCTAATTAATCATTGCCCAGCTGGGTGAAGTGTGGAGAAGGCACAGAGGTGGTGATTGGTTTAGATCTGTGGTCAGTTAGTGGCCACTTTTTTTTTTTAAATACATACATACTCCCCTGGCAAAGGATTGATGGTGTTGCTCTTATATCAGTCAGGGGCAAAGCAGTTGTACAGTCCTTAGTTCATCCTAGCTTGTTGCCTGCATTGGTGGCCAGAGCTGGTTCATGACTAGGGCACATAAAATTATTTAAAAAAAATAAAAAAAAAGACATACATACTGATTTAATTTAATGTGTGAATGTGTTATGTACAACACAACAAAAACAAAAATATGTGGCTAAAGGAAGACTAAGGCAGAGAAGGCAAGAATGTGGTGCATTGCAGAGTTGACACACTTGTACCAGAAGGATACAACAGGTGGTCACACGGGATTTTATTGGTTAGAGGAGAGGAAAAGAAGAATTTACCTGGATTTTTTTTGGTCTCCTATTCATTATTGGTTAAAGTTAACCCCAAAGAGCATTTAACAGTTTCATGTGCTGTTGTCTGGCCACCCTAAGCAGCCCTTGGTGAAGCCAGATTCTATAACAGTGCAGCCACCAGGGTCAACAAACAAGTGTGAGCTAGTAGTTCTCTGAATGTCTGTATCTTGCGTGTGAAGAGGGTTCTGCAAGTCTCATCATCAGGGACAGCAGGCAAGCTCCAGTATGGGAAGCTAGCAGTGTGCAGTATAAGCAGTGAGGGAAGACACTGCCTTGTTTTGGTCTCAGAGGCACTGGTGATGGGAGGAAGCAGGATGGAATTCAGAATGGTCTGAGTATCATCACTTGTGAAGGTTGAGTCAGAGCTTTATCTGCCTTTCTTCAGCGGAGATTGATAACATGCCTCTAGGTGGGGGTCTAAGAATGTCTTCCATTTTTATGATAGTTTTTGCTCAAAACACTTTCATGAGGGTTAATTTTATTATTCTGGAGTGGTTCAAAGCATCCCATTGTGATGCCACTTCTTACTCCTTTCTGGAAGCACCTCACATTTAGATTGTCCTATCTAATTATTTTATTTGTTTAAAATCTTTCTCCCCTCATGTATCCACAGCCACCTTTTCATGTTGTAGAGCCCAATCACATAGTTTCTGGATAGGGTCAGGTGATGTCTTAGTCATTTTTGGCTGAAACAAAAGACTTGGGGTCTTTTAAACAGAAATTACTTCTCTTACATTTGCACGCTGCCCAGTTCTCCTTGTGCTGTCATGGGGCAGAAAGAGATCCAGATAGCTCTCTGGCCTTTTCTTATAAGGTCACTCTCGTTTGTCACATGAACTTATATTTTGCTTCTTTGGCATGTTCAGAAGATAGTAGAATTGATAGGAGTAGCAATCAGAGGCGCATTCCTCTCATTGCTGCTCCTTCTCACCCTTTTAGAGAAGGCTTTTAGACCTTTTTCTCCTACTGAACAAGTTCTCTCATGTCTTTGAAGAGAGAAGGCGGTTCTCTCTGCCTATTGAGCAAGTTCAATTCCAAACAGACACAGTTCAAAGTTGTGGTGGCTTGATGCTGATTGTAGTTCCCAGAGAAGGAGCTTGGCAGTGCCACTCTTGCTGCTCAGGGTGCCAGTGACTCACTGCAGTGCTCAAGTAAATATCCCAGTCAGTGGTTTTGCTCATTTGTAGAGCTAAGATGGTGGCATGGTCCAGCCAGAGAATGCAGCAAGTGGACGGTCTGCCTGACTTGGGTCCTCAGACAAAGAGCTTTCCCAGTCTGGAGCTGGTCTGCCTCTCTGCCCAGGCAAGGCTGCTGAGTGATCAGTTACTAGTCACTAGAAAAAGATGTAATGGGTGTATTTTGAAGGCAGCCATAGGTGGGCTAGCTACAGGGTCCAGCACAAATAATACCCCTTTGTTGTTATAAAACCATAAGCATGTAATTCTTTAACATAACAGTATCACACTGAAGCATACCATATGACATTTTAGGTGAAATGTTCAAATTAAAACTATAAATTACTATACCCATATTATTACCTTTCCAACCACATTCGAGCAGGCCTTACTTCTGCTGGACCCTGTATTTTGTCCACTGATAAATCTCCAGTGCCTCAGAATTGCACATGGTATATAATAGATGCCATAAAATAAAATGTTTGTGGACCAAGTTCCAAATGATTGTAGGAAGACATTTTCCTAGGTTTTTTATTTTTTATTATTTTTTAAATTTTAATTGTTGTTCAAGTACAGTTTCTTCTTTCCTAGGCTATTTTGATTGCTTGCTTACATCTTAAGCCTGAGAGAAAATTAAAAAAAAACTGCAGAATTAGATAACAATTATGTAAAGGACTGACTTTGTGTCAGGCTATTCATATGCAGCTTCTCTGTTAAATCTTCTCAACAAGCTATCAGGTTATTTATTGTTTCAATTTTATAAATGAGGGAAGAAACCGAGGTTCACAGTTGTGCAAGTCCTTTGTCCCAAATTTTGTAGCTGGTGTGTGGTAGAGCTGGGGTTTGTACCCCTGTTGATCTGACCCAAAGACCACGATGCCTGCCAAGTGGTTCCTTTCCCAGGTGATTTTTTTCTAGGTGCTTTTCCATATTTTCTTGATTTGCTGCTAGTTGCAAAACCAAAACAAACAAAACAAGTCATGAAAGGGTTAAAGTATTTTCAAAATCCATGTAACAGTAAAACTGTATGGAGAAGCAAATGTGACCTGGAATGGGTGAATGGGTTTCATGTTTATATCTTTGATTTATTTTGTTTCTATTGCTTATATAGAAGCTTAGTTTTTCTTTCACCTTTGTATACTGCAGTGACAAGATACAGAACAGCCAATATCATACTTTTGTTAAAGTGACAACAATAGCAATGATAGCTAACATTTAAATTGCATGATGCTGATGGCTTTAATTGCTTTACTTGGGCTACCTCATTAACACCCTCCCCCCCCCGCCCCCCCCCCCGCCCCAGCCAAGCCATTTGGACCCGAAGTGCAGAGGTAAAATGACTTGCTCAAGGCACAAATTAATTACGAATGGATCTAAGACTTACTTAGCTCTCTATGATGTCAGTGTTTTTTGTATCTTACCAGAATTTATTTGTAAATCATCCAAGCCAGCTTTTCTTCAATTATAGGATCCCCAAGAAATCATGAAATTAGGATTTTAATTCTTTTAAAGATTTTATTTATTTATTTTTAGACAGAAGGGAAGAGAGGGAGAAAGAGATGGAGAGAGAAACATCATTGTGTGGTTGCCTCTTGTGCTCCTCCAGCTGGGGACCTGGCCTGCAACCCAGGCATGTGCACTGACTGGGAATTGAACTGGTGACCCTTTGGTTTGCTGGCTGGCACTCAGTCCACTGAGCCACACCAGCCAGGGCGGATTTTAATTTTTTTTAAAGGGAGTTTATATATAGATTTGGATTTTTCATGGAGATCATTAGTTCTCAAAGCAGTTTATCTCACCAAACAGACTGGAATAGTGATGAGAATCCATGTTCTAATTTGGGACCTACCACTTTGGGGCAAACTTTCCACATATCCTTTTCCTATTCTGTAGACAGGGTAATCCTGCTTGCCCTTTTACCTCCAGGGTTGTGTATGTGAACTAACATGTGAGAAGCTACAGTTTCCTTAATGATGCTCGGTGGATAGAATGGAAGCTGCTTGTTTTGCTGCCTTCTTCCTGTCATCTGTCAGGAGCGTACCATCTGCCCTGAACAGTAGGCCTGGCCTTTCCTGTTCTTACTCAGAACACAGTGAGAAAAAGCTCCTTCTGTCTGTTGCTTTCCTGGCTTTTTGGTACATTTCCACTACTTTGTTTTCATTTAAGTTGGTCATGGTATCCTTCTAGTTCTTTCACAAAGGGTTTTAAAATCTGAATTTCATAATGTCCTTAGCTCTCCTACTATTTCTTTTTCATTAGGATTATTTGCACTGATCAAGTCTGAATTCCTGGTTCATACCTCTTCACATCTGGTACCATCTGTTTTTTTTCCTATTTCTGAGCTAATCTTTCATTTTTGAGCTTTCCGCATACATGAGTATCTCCTGTGAGTCAGGCAATAATGCTAGGCACTGTGAAATGAAGAAAAATCACATAGGTCCTTTAAGAAATCTAGGGGCTAGAGGGGTATTTGGCTTTGGCTTTTAGCATTGCCAGCTGAAGACTGTTAATCATATAGTCTCATGCTTATGTCTTTGCTAATAGCTCACATTTATTGAGTGATTTACTCTGTGCTAGGGACAAATCTAAAGGTTGTACATGTTAAACCCCATTTAATCCTCACAACACTATGAAGTGGTACTTTTATGATTACTGATTTATATGTTAGGAATCAGAGACACAGAGCAATTAAGTAAGTTGCTCAGAGTTGTATATCTAGTAAGTAGTGGGTTTGGGATTTGAATCCAGCTAGTCTGGCTTCTGGACATGACAAGGTGTAGCTTTGATCCTCATGCTGTATTTTATACCTACCTATAAAGGCTATCTGGGAGAATAAAGTCTTAGAAATTAATTATATCATGAGGTGATATTTACACATGTCCACACTCCTGGGGGAGAACAATTAATTTCATGTGTGGGAATTTCAGAGGGCTTCAAAAAATGAGTTGATGCCAGGTCATTCATTCAGTGCTAGATGCTGAAGGTAGAGTAGTGATTAAGACAGACACAGACCCCAGTTTTTAGGAACTGACATTCTAGTGGAGGTAGGTAGACTGTAAACGAACAGATCTACCTGTAAAGTTAGGTGGTAATAAATGCTAGGAAGAAGAATAAGTACTGATAAGTGGAAGAGTAACTTTCTGTGTATGAGGGGTGCTTTTTATGTAGAGGGTGCTTAGGGAAGTTCTGTCTGGCAAGGATACATTTGAATAGAGATCCAAAGTGAGGCAGTGATCCAGGTCAGTGTCCAGAGGAAGAGAATTCCAAGCAGAGGCAGCCAAGGCACAGAATGCTGGGCATGTTCAAGCAATAGAAGGAGGGTGAAGAGTGAGGGGTCAGAGGTATCAGAGGAATCCACAAATGTCAGCAGGAGCCACGCTGGCCATAAAAGGGGGTTTGGACTTTATTCTTTTTTTAAAAAAATATATTTTATTGATTATGCTATTACAGTTGTCCCATTTTTCCTCATCATTCCCCTCCACCCTGCACACCCCCTCCCACCCACATTCCCCCCTTTAGTTCATGTCCATGTGTCATAAGTTCTTTAGCTTCTACGTTTCCCACACTATTCTTGCCCTGCCCCCTGTCTATTTTCTACCCACCGTCTATGCTACTTATTCTCTGTCCCTTTTCCCCGCCTCTCCTCCTCCCACTCCCCTGTTGCTAACCCTCCATGTGATCTCCATTTCTGTGGTTCTGCTCCTGTTCTAGCTGTTTGCTTAGTTTGCTTTTGTTTTAGGTGTGGTTGTTAATATCTGTGAGTTTGCTGTCTTTTTACTGCTCATATTTTTTATCTTCTTTTTCTTAGATAAGTCCCTTTAACATTTCATATAATAAGGGCTTGGTGATGATGAACTCCTTGAACTTGACCTTATCTGAGAAGCACTTTATCTTCCCTTCCATTCTAAATGACAGCTTTGCTGGATAGAGCAATCTTGGATGTAGGTCCTTGCCTTTCATG